>JAIPMN010020484.1:5679-49324 GCA_020650975.1 Apostichopus californicus | reverse complement strand
TGTGTCTGGCTATTCGCAGGGCTGCCCTGCGAATAAGCCCCACCTTCTAAATTTCTATCCAAAACACCTAGTTTGGTATTGTGGGAGATTCAAGATCCCACTATTCATGATTGAATTCAAACATTTGTACTAAAGATTTTTTCAAAGGGTGTGGTATTGTGGCAATTTGTAGTTATTTTCTGTGGGATCTGTAACGTTTTGCACTCATAGTCACACATGGTGCATGGACGCATAGATAAAGTGGCGTCTTTCCTTATTTGCGTGGCAGCCCAGTGGATAGTTGTAGCAGATTCTTTAATCCCCATCTGCTGAGTAGATAAGCACAACCTATCAATTATCATATATGGTAACCTATTTTAAGGGGGGGGGGGGTCACACATTAATGAATATGTCAGCCTTAGTCTTACTACACTGTTATAGAGAAGGTACAGTATGTCACTTATTCAGTCAAGCAACACAAGGTTGTGATTTTTACATCAAGTTGTACCAAAATAACCCAATCATTCAGTATTCATGAGTTCATGGCCCAACTTGACTTTGTTTCGTCCTATCCCTAATTTTGTTCATGTTCTCATTTCAAACATCCATCTTTAACCTTAACTTTGACCTACAGAATAGTAAAATTTGATAAGAAGACATTCAGCCTACAAGCTGCAATTGGACAGCCTTTCGGTACGACTTGGGAAGTGCAATCTGGTCAAGTTGTTCCCGTTCAAAAACCACAATTGGCATCCATAGAAAAAGGTAATCATTGCAGCACTTTGCATGGAATTTTACTGTCCATTATCATGTTAATTCAAAGACTATGTGCCATTATCATGTAAATTCAGTGATTAAAAATTTTTTATGTAAGTAATACCCATGATAGCAAACTCCTTAATTTATTCTAATTAAAACTCTTTTAAAACATGAAAGCCAAAATTAGAACAATTTTTAATATCAAGTTGTCCATGATGATCATATATCAATATTTCTCGCAATCAACTGAACGATCTATTGGTGACAGTTTGTTTTGTGTTTTTGTAGTTCTTCATTTACAGACTGTGTCATATAAGACGTTAGTGTTTTGCATATTCATTAATGCTTTTATAATTTTAATCAACAATGCATACATACTTGGGCACTCTGTTACTGTTTATTGTTGAATGCTGTACTGATATAGTAGTTAATAACTTAATACCTTTTGCTATGTTCAAAATCTTCCACGTAAACACCTGTATTCTTTGTTATTTAAAGAACGTTTGGTCATTTTGCATATATTTATTTAAAGGTGTTCATTGTTTTAAGTCAATTTCCAATATGGCGCTAAAAGTAACCTATTGATAGTGGGTCTGGTTTTCTGGTGACTAGTGACTAGTGACAACGAAATCTGGTTAAATGACCAAATTCCGTCCAGGTATTTACCGGTTCTACCCATATGACAATCACTGTTTTTTTTTTCACTAAAAGCAGTCAGCGAAGCAGTCACACTGTCTACTATGTGTTAGCATGCTGATTATCCAATTTATACTGTTGGGATCCCTTTAAAAGAACACACAGATTACTCAGAGAAATGAAGAGCTATTTTATACTGTATGCATATACACATGATGTACAATACAGGCATGCACATGATGTGATGATATTGTGTTGTTTGGCTTTCCATAGCTACTTGTATCATAGTGGTGGCATTCCTGGCCTTCCATACTTAGTGTTTCCTTATTGGCATAAGTTACCATACTGCTATTACTGCCAGCTGCCATTTTGCTTTAATGTATTTCTTTCCACAGTTGAACTTTGTAGTTTAATAAAACCTCACTATAGGTCAATTAATCGTATTGTTATTCTTACCACACCTGATTTGAAGTTCCCAAACGTAGTATCTCTGAATGTGTGTTTGTTGAGAGATCTTCAAACATGATTGCTCATCATAACATGCCAGATCATAGCAACTTCAGTGTACAAAGCTATACATGCATGTATATGTTCACTCTCGTATCTGCTTTTTTAGAAAGTATCTAAGTCATCATCAGGCCTGCCTAACATGGAGGCAGATGATGGGGGGTGTGAGGGGGGGTTAGAGAAATAAAGCCTGGGGCTTTGCAGTCAATTTGCAAGCCTCTGTGCATATATCGGATAATGCATAATTCAGTATCAGTTGCATAATATACTTAAGGAAAGATGAAGAATTCAGAATGGAAGCCAGACCTGGATCTTGGAGGCATTGGAAGCCCCTGATCATTCATGTACTTTTACTTAAAATGCATCATATCACCAGTATTGAAATAGTAAAGTTTCTTTCCTTTCCAGCAAAAAGTGTGAATGACAACAGAGAAATGCAGGATGACACAAGTTCTCAGAAGTTGCAGCATGATGACATTGCTTCCTTGAAGGAGCAGGGTGTATCTGGAGAGGTACTGTAGGGTTCCGTTATATATTATCTGCATCACATTTAAGTATCAGGATTATGGTAATCCTTTTATCCAGTAGAGATGCAAACTTTGCAAAGCAAGGAAGCTTTCACAGTCTCCTGGTTTGCCTAGTTTACAGACATGAAACCCTACAAGTTGAGAAATCAAACCGTAACAGTGTTCAATGTTTCAGTCGTTATTTGTGGATTTCTTGCTAGTCTGCTCGGCATCAAAATAATGTTAACCCTGGGAAGCAGCAACATTTATGGTGTCACAGTAGCTTCCTGAATTTGTTCAAAAGTTCTGTTGTGGGAATTTTCAAGAGCTGCTAGGCTCATATGTCTATCACAAAATAAGTAGGTCTAAAAGTTCTGTAGATTATTTGTCCTCAGTTTTTGGTTTTGATGATAATCGTAACCTTTGCATTCATGATAGCGTATGTGTGTGCGTTTGTGATGCCCAGCTTGTAAACACAAAATCTCAGGAAGGAAAGGTCTGACCAATTTCATATTTGTGTAGAAGTACCACATTGAGTACAAGAAGCCTATCGCTTTTTGGTGGAGGTCATTTGGGTCATTAGAAGTCAAATTGCAAAAACCTTGTAAACACCATATCTCAAGAAGTGAAGCTTGGACAGACCTCACTTTTAGTGTGTAGAAGAACCACAATAACTAGAAGAAGTCTAATGTTTTGGTGGAGGTCAAAGATTATTTGGGGTCATTAGAAGTGAAATTGCAAAAACCTTGTAAACACGATATATATCTTAATATTTGAGGCTTGGGCAGGTCTCATACTTGGTATGAAGGTGTATAACATTGAGTAAAGAAGCCTATGGATTTTAGTGGAGGTCAAAGGCCATTTTGAGACAACAGGTCAACTCGCGAAAGCTGCTTAACAGTTTCAGTTAACTGTTAGTATTTCTTTCTTTCTTTTTTTCACCAAAGGGTATCATTGAACGACTGGTTGACAACAGTGTGAGCTTCGAGAACAAAACAGCGTACTCACAAGCTAAGTACATCAAGAAGAAAACAGATAAGTGAGTGCAGTCGGGCATTGTGAATATTACCAATTATTGATTAATTGATCTATTGGCTGGTTTATTTTGTGATTCAGATCCTAATATTGCTCTCCTAGAGAGATGTATGTGCACACAGACGTTGGATCACATGCTCTTAGAACTAACATGTCTATTGTATACTATATTAAGTACATATTAATTTGTGTTATCAGTGACATTGTCCTACGTTCTCATGATCCTTGTAGATATTTTGATTGTAACTATAGAAACAATTTGATACAAAGTTAATTTTCAGAAACATTTTAATGCGTTTATATTCCACCACATTCTCTCCTTCTGCGTGATTTTATTACTGTTACATTGTTATTAAATGTAACAGAATAGAATCATGTGTAAAGTTAGTTGATATAAGGTTTGAGCAATTCTGAAGATAATGGACATGTATCTGTAGAGTACAAAATAGACCTGAAATGTGGACTCAAATGTTGATATTTTGCAATATCTTTTCTCTCTTCCAGACATTTAACTCGATTCATGATTTGCAAACCTAGTACGAGGTTGATAAGTGAAATTCACTGGAGACAGGTACCATCTCCTAAGCTTATGTAAGTATGATCCATCCATCAATCTATTTCATTAATGCAACCAGAACCAGCTGACCTCCCCCCCCCCCGGCCTGCACCACTCCAGACAGTTATATCAGAGGGTCCTCCTCGGACTTTGTGTATATTATAAAAATGAGAATACATGTCTTTTGCTTCTTAACTTACTCAGGACCCCATTGTTGCAGTTGCCCTTGACCCCTCCCCATCCCATTTTTGTTGAAATGTCGTTAAGACTAGCAATTTTTAATTACCATTGTAAGATACTTGTTCTCTTGGTATGAAGTCCCAGCCATGGTCATTAATACAAGAGGTACAGGTCCATGACCAAGATCTTGTTATTCATGTGTAAAAGGTCAAGCAACTGAGTGAAATACAGGAGATGTGAAGAGTGCAATATTCATGGTGATAATTGTACTTTGAACGATGTAGCAGAACGAAAATAGTTTCTTTGGGGGTGGGGACGGGGGGAAGCAACTGAAATAAATGATGCCCTCAAAACCAATGGCAACAGACCATGGAGAAGTATCTCAAGCTACTTAAAGTTCAACCTCTTCAAATGCACTTTTGTGAAGTCACATTTGTGGGCTAATTTCTGTATTATATTAATTTACCCACTGGCAGTTGCGTAAGAATTTCCAAAGAGGTAGTGTGGTTGAGGAAGGATTAGATGTGATTTCCGTTGCACAGGTGCACTGCCATCTCTTGAAGTGATCTTAGAAGGGTCATTTGTGGATTAATGGATAAAAGCCTAGACAAATATACAACAGAAGGAATGGTATTTGGCAGTGCTGGACTTTTGGCTGAACTTGGGCTCGAGACATTGTGTCTAACCAAGAAAGGGTTTTGATTAACCTGAGATTGAGAACAAATAACACAGACCAGGAAATGTATCTAGACCGTTCTCAAAACCGGAGACTTCATACGATGCTGCTGTTTGAATTTTTTTGTCATTCTTCCTTAATTAGACATTTGAGACCAGACACTCTTGCCCAACTTATGACCTCTAGCAACATACAGTCAGGTTCTAAAGTGATTGTTGTTGAGCACTGTCAAGGCTTGGTGGTAGCAGCTGCCCTGGAGAGGCTGGCCGGTGAGTATACCAATTATTTGAAGTATTTTCAAGGTGTGTTAAAGGGACTATGAAAGAGATAAAGAGAAAAGGTGCATCGTGTAATTGTTCCAGCTTGCAATGAACTACTGCATGATGTGTGTCACTATAAACACATTGTGCACACAAACAGCGCTTATAAGTTACCACTACAATGTGAGTTATTTCGAAAAGATTGTCAAAAACACACTTTAAAACTATTATATTGTAAGGTTTTGATACCTTGTGTTCATATTAGCATATCTTGCAAGGTTGAATGTTGTCGTGTGTTCCCTTTAAAGCTGCATTATGTTGCTATGTTGTTCAAGCTGGTGGTATTATATAATGCTTTTCTAGGGGGCAGGCAGAACCTATTTTCTTAAAAAAAAACATTTTTCTGACACTTTTTATTTTGGGTGGGGGAGATGGGGTGGTGGGGTGGGGGCAGTTAACATCCCCTAGCGATGCCACTGCATAAACCTGATTAATTAAGGAAAGATAAGGCACCTGACCAAGGATCTTTTGGTTAGATTTATGTGTGTCCATTTATGTGTAAACAGAATCATATAAAATGTACAAATAACATGCATATTGTACCTTATTAAATAATAATAATAATCAGGCAGTTGTACCTTATTAAAGTTGTTCTTACTATGCAATTATTTCCAAAATATGCAGTACCTCTGCTGGCTGTGTAAACTTATAATTTTACCTCTTATTCTCCATAGAATGTTTTGGGAACTGAAGTTGCACGCGTGAAACAGTGTCATCATGTCATTTCTTGCCATCCATATTCTTGCATGAAATAACTTTACATGTGTTGACTACTTTGAGGTTGCACAGTCATCTGATCCTTTTCACAACCTGTGCAAGTGTTGAATTATCTTTTTCTTTTCTTTCCAGGCAAGGGCAATTTAGTGCATTTGCATACTGAAGACATTCCCGTGATTACAGTAGAGGATAGTTTTGACTTCCCGAAAGAGTACACAGACATCGCCCTACGGATGCAACTGCAGTACTTCTATAAAGTACTTAAAAGTGAAGAGATGGAAGAAGATTCTGTGAATTCTAATGGAGAAAAGAAAGAAGATGGCAGTGAAAAACTTCAGGCAGAGAAAAGTGAACAACCCCAGGAAGTTAAAAGTGAACAACCCCAGGGTGAAGAAGTTGTAGCTACTCAACCCCAAGCAGAAATGATTGTTCAACCTAAGGCCGAAAGTCTTGTCCAAACTGAAGGGGAATCAATTGCACAACCCCAGGCAAACACAATTGCACAGGCTCCACTAGAGCCCAACCAAAGAATGAAAAGGAAACATCCTGAGGTAAGTGTCAATTTGGGTAACTAAGTGCAGAATTATTGGCTTTAAATTATACACGATCCTTATTACAGGAACTTTGACATCACACAAGATGAATTTTTCAGGAAATTTACCAAGTCAGTATCTTGTCCCTAAGGTATCAGTACTGATGAAGCTGTGAACAAGTACAATTCCTCCTTCTCCATCTCCCCATCCACAACCCTTTGCACCTCTGATGTCAAAGGTTGAAGAGATTGTTACAATTATGTTTTGAACAAACTATTTGTAGGCAAGGAAAACAGGTACTCACTTGGATCAACCCAAGTCAACAGGAACCTGTTAAAATTCAAAATTTGTCAAATTGCATAGTTAGAAATTCAAGAAGAACATTTCAATTTGCACAGGATGTACTTCTAAAATATCTGTAACTGAGAAAGCATCCTGCTTTATCTAGTTGATCAAACTATAATACGACAGATTAATATTTAATAGGACAGATTAATATTTAAAGACTGATTGCCTATTTTAACACATGTTTGTGTTATTGTCATCACTGAATATCAGCTAGTTGACTAGGCCTATTGTCCAATAGTGCTGATTGTAATATGTATGTATGTATGTATGTATGTATGTATGTATTTTAGATCCTCCTGCAAGCAGGAACTCGCGAAGAAGCCATCATTGGCTTATCAAAGCCGCAAGCTGACCGAAGTCAGTCTCTTACATTCATATTTAACATCCATGATTCTGAATAGTTAATTGTCAACAACTCTCTAACTGGACGACATACATTAATCTGAGAGTGACTCGAACCGGGGACCTTATGATTGAAAGGCACCGGCGTTAACCACTGAGCTAACACTCCTACATCATCATCCTACATATACATCACTCTACATATACATCATCCTACATATACATCACTCCTACATATACATCATCATTTGACAGTTGCAAACAAACTTGAGATTCCGAGACAGGATTGCGGAATTGAATTTGTTTTCTCAGCTTTTCAAATCTTAAGGCTTAGTATTTTAACTACCTTGTCAACACTACACCTCCAAAATGTCAGAAATATCACATACGTTGCCTCACATACAAAAATTGATGAAACCATTTGACTTTTCGATATTTAGACCAAAACAAAATTTTCTCGTTTCCTTCCTTGTCTCCAGTACCTTTTTGTGAGTTTCAAATTTTTTGAACTGGGATATCTTAACCTTTGTTTCCCTTATTTATCCTGTTTTATCATCGTAGAATGCTGAAAGAGTGCAGAGAAGGAAAATGAGAGAAGAAAATAATCAAAAGATAGCAAATCTCATGAACAAAAAAAATATGGATGTGTAAGTATCATTTGGTGTTGCCATGGGGATATCTTGTATCTAACCACCTTAACATCTCTATTCAGCAATTATTGCGCGAGAGGGAGGGTTTGAAAAACCCTTTAATGAGAAACCCTAAATCACATGCTTGATTTGTTTCTTGCTGATCAGGGGCATAATCGTGTATTCTTCTGGGGGGGGGGGATTTAACTCAGCCCACATCCTCCCACTGAAGGACAGAATATTACGAAAGTTCCCAAAATTTCCCAAAGGGGAATGGCCACCCAACCAGTGGATGACATAACATCTTAGCCCCCTCGTTACAAACATTGCAGTTGCCCCCTGTCGATGATAATGCAAAGCTCAACATGTTTGATTATTTCACATTAGTTTTTGATACTTGAAGATATTTGAAGTTTATTTTCCTGCCAATTTAGTGGCCGTTGCATGAAACTATCTGACTCGGAATCGGAGCTATCACTGACAATTGAATCATATCTGTCATATTTTAGCCTCATTGTCGCCTGTCGTTATCGGCCTACGCCCATCGTGACACATCTTCTGGAGTACCTGGCCCCATCTCGGTCGGTGGTTGTTTATTCCAGTGCCTCAGAGGTAGGTGTATGTTTACGTTTCCTTTCCTGTTCTGTCTTAGGTTTATAGGAAATGTCATTTATATGCTTTCCTCTGCCAGTGTTAAAACATTGGCAAGAACAAACAAATGGTGTAAGAAAGAAAAAGCCTTGTCAGTTTCTTTTAGGAGTCATTTAATATGCCAAAAAAATTGATATTAAAATGTTTGAGAATTTTAGATATGTTTGGGTTGATTTGCATATGCTGCCAGTCACAATTTTATTTTTATATATACCAAGAATGTATTGAAGTTTTCTTTCAACTAAGAGTTCTAAAGTCCTCACTTGTATTTTTCCCTGTTTACCAAGTTTTATAGTATCCAATAAGAAAATTGTTATTAAGATGAGGACGTTCTGAGATATAAATTAAAACAATTAACATCTCTTTGTAAACACCTCTAGGAAACACACATTTCCAGCTAATATTCTTCCAGAGATATAATCGTATGGCATTTTCAAAATTGCTATATTTTTCCCTTCGTAGCCTTTAGTGGAATGCTACAATCAACTGAGGGAAAGCGGTCAAGTTATCAATATGCGCTTTTCAGAGACTTGGTTACGAGAATACCAGGTTTGTATGCAGTAAAAAAGACAGCACTTGGTGCAAATTTTGTATTTCTTGTGGATGTTTTTTACGTACACATATATCCATAAATAAGTTAGCAGTGTTTGTAGTAAGAATACAACTGTATCCGTATGAGTAAAAGTAGAATCTCCCTAAGTATGAATAAGTACAATTACTTTATTCTTGTACTAGTATCTCTGCTTGATTTCCAAAGTGCTCTGAGTACCAGTATGAATCCATGAGGGTGAGTTCGAGTACAGGCAACTATTGCTAAGAGAGTACCAGGTGTAGATGCGGTAAAAACAACACTTGTTGCAAGTGTTATGTTATTTTGCATGTATCGATTTGGAAACATATGCATAGTTAGTTTGACTTGGGGTTTAGTTGTGGTAGGCATACAACAGCATGGATATGGTTACAAATAAGAATCCCCCTTGGTATGAGAATTATGCACAAGTACAGTACTTTTATCTTGTACTAGTATCTATTGCTAAGAGAGTACCAGGTTTGTATGCAGTGGGTGCTGTGTGCATGCATCTTTATCTACAGTAACTTGAATGTAGATTGGTTTTTTGTTGTTGTATACACCAGTGGAAGGTTTTGCTTCTTTTATTGAACCTTTAGTGTAAGGGTACTGGTTAACTAAATAACCATTACTGATGACTATTTAAAGGGTATGAGCTGTAAACTCTGTTACTTTAGCATCTATATTTTCAAACAACACTGATGAGAGATCAAAACGACTGTAAGAGTCAAGTAAAATGCTAGACGCATTTAATCTTTAATTAATCCCTTCAAATTTTCAACTTTACATATAAATAAATAGGTTTCCAAGCTAACAGACCATTTTCTGTATTGGTCACTGAATAATATTTGGGTAAATTTTGGAAATATCACTGTCCAAATTTAGCCTATGTTGTAGCCTTCCACTGGTCACCAGTGTTGTTTTGTGTGTTTTTTTTTGTGAGCTAGAGCCTTAACCTACACTTGTAAGGCAATGTTGAATTGTTTTAAAGTTCCACTAATTTTGTGTGTATTTGGAACCCATTTTGAGAACCTCTGTCAATATTTGAAAGCTAGCAAAGGAGCTGTCCTAGTATGTCTCAAATTAATCCACATAAAAATTGATTACTATATAAACAGCTTTAGCAAATTTTTCCTGAAGGGTTACAGGAAGGTCAGTCACCTGTTATTAATAATGAAAATTTTGTTTTCATGTTTCATATGCATATTAAAGTTTTGCAATAAGAGTATCTATGGTACAAACTTTTCTTACTACGTTATTTTTAACATCTCATTAATAAATATTTGAAAACCCAATTGACAATTGTAACCACGTATTAAATGTTTCAGTTTGGTTTATCATTGTGATGTCACTTATTTCACAGGTTCTCGAAAATAGGACTCATCCCCTCGTGAATATGAGCGGCACTGGGGGATACATCCTGACTGGTACAAAAGTGGAGAGAATTAAAAAAGCCTTCAAAGACATCTGATGAGGTGGTCCAGGACTGGAGGAAGTTTGGGGAGAGTGTTCAGTGAAAGTACTGAAACAAAGCAGGGAATATAACATTAATTGCCCTGCAGATGAGAGGAACAGAGCCAATCAGGCTTTTGGCCTGGAATGCCAGACTGTGTCCATTTCATAAGTCAAATTGGCCCTTGGAAAAGTTTTTAAAAAGATGGTTCAGAGGATAAAATTATTTTAGACCGACGACAGAGGAAGATATTCTTAGCATCCTGGTGAAATTTGCAAGCAAGTCCTACATAAGTTGATAACGAGATATTGATAATTGAAACTGTCACAGAATATACCATAGGTGAACTTAAAGTAAACAGGTGTGATGTCATGGTTGCACAGTTTTTCTTTATTTTAATTCAATTTTCCTTTAAACTATCCTTTTATGTAATTGAGCAGAGGAAACTCCTTTTGTTTTGATGTGTGCGTGAGTGAGTGATGCCATCTAGCAGAAGTCATGAAGCTAAATGAGAGGCTGATTTTCTCATTTAGGAGAAGAAAGATAAACAGGACCCACCACTGTTATACAGATACCTGGAGGATGAGAGCAGCAGAGCTAATCAAATGTGGATGAATGCAAGGCTTCATCCATTTCAGAAGTTCAGACAGCTGAGTACTTCATTCGTCAGAGACAGTCGGGGTTGGGATGGAGGTAAATTGGATAGCACGTATCAGAAACAATATTGTAATATTGTTGTATTACATTCAAATAAATGATTTGGGCAGTTGGATTCATGTTCTCCCTTGCACCATTATGTAAACAGAATGTCAGCTGTAAGCAGCTTAATATAGGCATCCATTAGGGTTATGGTGGTGGGAAACAGAGGTTGCTGTCAGTACTATTTATGCCTCCTTGCAAGCTAAGTGAAAGCCAATTTCCACTACTTTTCATCAGCAGTTTTAAATTTCGTAGCACATACATTTTGCAATGTTTACCTGCCTTAGCATCAAAGTTAGACAAACCATGTGAGTCTGTCTTGTTCCCACACCTTTATATTATTAAATTAAGTAAATTGCTAAATAAAAGTAATAGTATCATGAGAATCTCTAATTGTATCCTTCAAAATGGACAAAGATGGTTTTCCTAGTTCTCCTTTCAGGTCTCTTTAGGAGGTAAAACTTGAAAGTATGAACTTGTTTTGTTGCAGACAATTCAATGAAACATCATGATACTGTTGCAATTGGAACTGAAACACTGCAAGTTTTCTCATAATAGACTCAAAAAATGCAGAACCGCTGACAGGTCTGTTGATTACAGTGGTTTGAAATAGTGTACTGAAGGTTGCAATTCTTGGTCTGAAATGTTATAAAGTACAATATTCTTTCAGCTTCAAGAAAGGGAGACAAACAACCACTTATTAATTATGTGATTTTTATTGAGTTCTGTAAATTAGATAAACAAAGTCTTCCGAGACTATACAAAGAAAAAAAATGTTCTATAAAGTCTCAATGGCTCATGTACTATAGGAGCTGTTACAAAATTTGCAATAAGACAGAGATATCATAGTTTTAAATGTGTTGAAAAATATTAGTTCGATAATAGGTTGGTCTCATTTGTGGTCGATAAACTATACCGACTGCCAGCATAACTTTCTTAGTCACTCTTATCTAGCGGAGACGAGGCTTTGTTGAGTGTAACTGATTTGCCAATAGGGGAAGACAGTATTAAGAGCCTTTGGCACCATTCAAATGTAAAACATGTTGGTGTATTTTTTCTTTTTCTTTTCTTTTGTGAAGAAGACACATAGTGGCCAATTAAGCATTTGATCAAGCAATTAAGCATTCAAGAAAAAGAAAAAAACAACAACCACAACATTGTTTTGAATTCTTTCATGTTTACCTTGTCCTGTCTTTCTGCATCATAAATTAAGCCGTTTAACATTGTTTTAACTTTTGAATTCATCTTTTACACAACTTAATGTAGTTCTTTGTATTTGGTCTACAATCATTATTATTAATAAAGTTGCCAAACAAGATTGTGTGATATAACTAGGTTATACTCATGATGTGATTTTATTCTTTCATACTAGTATGAATCACAAGAGCAAATTAAAAAACATCTCAAAATGTTTACTTCATTATTTGAAAATATTAAAATGAAACTGAGCAATTCAATTACTGACCACAGTTGTGTGACTTCAGTATCGAACTGCATTTAAAAATATATGAAATGAACTTTAAAAGCTGTTTTAGATAAAAGAAACATTTTGTTTCAGAATGTTTGAGATTGCTGTCACACCTTACAAGTAGCAGAAACATAGTTAAAAATAAAAGTATCAGTTCATAATTCTAAACAAACAAAACATACAAAATGAAAGTAATTGTAGTTATTTTTTTTGCATCATCTCATCTATGAAATTCTGAAAACAACTATACAAACACTGAAATATTTATCACTACAATAGCATAAAAAATATGAAGAAGTTGATGCGCAAAGGTAAGCCTGGGATGGCTGAGGTGAGTCAATTTAATACCTATGAAATCCCCATTGCAGTTGAAAATGATGACCTTACAAAAAATATATTTATTTTTTTATAATAGTTGAAGCAACCAGGTTGGTGGTTCATGACAAAGACAATTGGACAAGACGCATTCTGTCATCATTTTACAGTTACCATAGATGTGGTAGCACTTCTAAAATCATGATTGTTAGCAGATGTGGAGGCAAAGGGGGGAAGGTAGCACTTGGCAGTCCCCTGTAGAACCATAGTGTGCATGATGATACACTCAGGATTAACCTTGTCTTCCAGGTCCTTGAATACAACATAATCAGACAAGACAATCAGTAATCATAGAAGCAATGTTCATATTATTATACTGATTAAGTCCTTGTGTTGGGTCCGAGGAAGAGTATACCAGGAAGAATATACAAGCTTTTTATCTGAACAAATGCAAAAGCAAGTTTACACAATAATTTGAAGCTACAGTACAATAAAATAGGTTTCTGCTTCTTATAATCTATCAAAAAATTGCACATTGGAAAAATACTAATCTTAGACATGGTTTACAAACAAAACCAAAACAACAATTTTGAGGGCAATAGGTTACATGGTTATTAATTCTCTTATAAGGAGAAGCATCATAACTTTTATCTACAAATACTTATGAATTGAGGAATGAAAGTTATTCAACTAAGTGTGATTTTTATTACACAGGACTTGATCATGGTAAACTTAAGCTACAATGAAACACAAACTGAAGCTTTATTACCATTAGATGTGGAATTCCAGAAGGAGTCTGATCCGGGAATAATTTATCCAGTTTTTCCTTGCTCATTCAACTATAACTTTGCTGAATAAAACATTTGAGATCATGAAACTAGGATTCTTATGAAATCAGTGACTCCATTGCAAATACCATCATTTCCACAGCTGTAGGAATCCTAAAGTGTGGGATTACTTTTATCTGGTGGGCTAAGAGTTAGTTTGAGTCGCCACTGGCCAACTTTTCCTCATCCTTTAAATCTTACAAAGTTAAATAGTCGCTTCTTGAACTGAATCTTCAGTACAACGATGTCACTTCCCTGGGATCAGTAGGGAGAATACTGACAGTGTCCTCTCCTCTGCCACATAGGACACACAACATGGAATATTCCTGTATAAGAAATCAAATAAAAGTGACATTTCTTTTAGTTCTGGTTGCCAAATGTCAACCATTTTGTTGACCCAAACTTGCAATTTTGTCACATAATTAATTGATAATTAGGTAATAGGTACTTAAGTTTGCAAAGTTGACATATAACTTGTTTAATTTGCAACGGTGCTCCAAAGAGAATCTTCCCTGTTGCAGTTTCTGGTAGAGAAAGAAAAGGGCATAGTAATCCTTCAATATGATGAACAGGTTAGGCTGGCAAACTAATTACTTTACATGTTAGTATATCACACATTAACACTCATAGTCAGTACCTGGAATTCCCCATCAATCTGAAATATGTGGCTGTGCTCTGCAATGCAATGATTGCAAAAAGAACATCTATCTGCATAAGAAAATAAAACACAGTTACTATTACAGATGCAAATATGTACTGCAAATTGAACCATTAAATACATTAATAAATGACTGCTTGCAGATGCAAAGTTTTTCCATTCTTTCCTTAGCACTTCAATGGAAGAAAACAAACAAGCCTGATTAAGCTGTAAAAAGCTACACAGATGTTGTACTTTGGGTACAGTGAAGTGGTGTAGTTAGCATGCTTGTAAAAGATAGGTTGGTTTCCTTTTTCTCTGATCTGCTTAATTTTAATGCTGCTGGAAGTGATAGTTGCATACAATGACTAAATTTAAACAAATATTGGATCTTACGACTGTAGGAGATTGTCTCAGCCCCATCATCGTCTGTTTCTTTCTGTCTGTCTTCGATTTTTATTGGCTCTTTCTTGTGACACTCTGCACATTCATGAAAATTCATTGTGTATGAACCATCATCTACACAAAAAGTTCCCTAATGAGAAAACACAAAAGGGAATGACAGAAAAGAGACTTATGTAGCATCTTAATTACGGTTATCGATTTCATAGTAAAATTAAAACAACCCCTCAGAAAGTGACACAAGTCTCGACAGCATGACAATATATGGTACCCTGGTTAATCGATTCGTAATCTTTTGTGTACGAACTATGATTTTTTTTTCTATGTTTGTTTCACTGTTGTTACTGGTTGTGCGAAATTTCAGTGGTAGTTGCATATTACAAGTACCCGGATAGGCATGAACCAGATCGATCGATCCTCTGAAATAAATTACTTTTGGAAAAATAAAGTTAGACACTCACCCTGTCCGGACACTTTTGTTTTACGCAATCAATGCACATTTTTCGTTTACTTTATTTTCGTTAATTCGAAATTGAAACCATTCGGTACCAATTGAATGTTTCTAGTCAGTGTAGAATGTGCTTTATAAAGTAGGTGACCGATTAAGAACTGCGCTACCGGAAAAGAAAACAAAAGTACCCAAGGTTGACACTGCCGAAAAGCGGATTCAGTTAGCGCTATAAGTTAAAGTTCCAGTTTCGTTTACATGTAGTTGTCTCATTTGGGGAGCCCCAAGAATGTTACATTGGTTAATTTTCTATGAAGACCAACTGATGTCGACCTTTTATTTTCGGCTGAGACGCCTTGTACAATGGCGCAGCAATGCAACAACAGTACCCCGGTGCAGGAGTAGAAATAGGCACCCAAATGAAAATCCACAGCCGTGCACCCATGCTTTAGTGAAAAATGGCAAAGATAATTCAAGGTTGAATTTCTTTGACAATAGGTTTTGTTGGGCATCTATTAACGCCTGGTTACGATACTCTCAGACGTTCTCGATTGAGAACATGATTTCTTTGAATTTCCCGTTTTCGTGTGGGTATCGAAGAGAATTTTAAGAACTGTGCTGTCACGATTTGCTACCCGAGTCACTTTTATCTCTGTCAGATTTATAGATGACATTAATGAAGGCGGAGACGTTAAATGTAAGATTTTTTTTACAGTTATACAGTATAATAACAACCTAAGGAAATGAAACAACACTGAGTACATCGCTAGCATATATGCCACCTTATAACAACTGGCACGAGTACCTATATAAAGATTGTTATTATTTTTGCCCTACGTACGAAGGGTAATCTCAATTTTACTTACAGACATTTTGAGGGAAACCCAGAAATCATCGGGCAGGAACAGTTTATCACGTTTAAAGAAAACGATCAGATTTCAGAGCTTTCCCTGAAATATGAATATCAGTCCGCCCGTGCAAAAATGCAGCAGGTTGGGTCTGGGCCCTCGGGCGTATGGAAAGCCGTTTTAACATTTAAACAGGAATTTTAGATATCTCGAAATACCAGAGAATTTCAGATATCTGAATTCTTATTCACATATCTCGAATTCAATTTCAGATATCTTGAATTTAATTTCAGATATCCAAAATATAATTTTAGATATCTAAATTAAGAAACTATTTCAGATATCTAAAATTCCCGATTAAATGTTAAAATGGCTTTCCATACGGGCGGCAGCACCAGCTCTAGTTAAGTCGCGACATGCGACATTCTGCTATAGGTAGGAGATGGATGGTTGTCATTAATTAATCAATTTTGGACGAGGGTAGGGTCTTGAATTTTTAGTTCGCAAGTACTCTCACACTCACCTCTTTGTTTTTATTTTAACAGCAGAATCGTGACAGCTGGTCATACGTGTAGGAGACGGGGGGTTGGTGGGGCTGGGGCGGGGCTGCAGCCCCCAACCAATTAATTTTTGTGAAAATTCGGGCAATATGGAAGGGTAATAACACGGCAAATGATTGTATGTAATTGGCATGCGATGTAATAACCGATGCATGCCTATATGTGATATGTACATTGGTTATATTTTAAGTCGACAGCCCCCCCCTCCCCTCCCCCAATCAAATTGGGCTCCTACGCCTATGCCACTGGTAATACTTCGCTTCATCGTTTACATGTTTAGTAGTTTTCTTGATCTTATTTTTCTTTCTTTTTTTGTACTGGTGAAAGTAATTTCGGAGAGCAGCAAAGAAACTTTTGGTGAGAAAGGGAATCCTATTTAGCCTAATTACTGGTAAACAGGAAACCGGGACTAATTCAGTTACTTATTAGCACTGAATTAATACGGAGTTTACACTACTTGTTACATAATTTCGGAGTTGCCATTATGGGCTGATTACCACAGTCAATTACTCTGCTTATAACTTTATAAGGGTTCATACAGTTATACTTATTCGGTGTTAAGATGTAGTCTCTCCGTAGTACCAATTCCATTGATCCTTATACCCATATATCAAAGCAACGTATTTTGATTCAATATAGACAAGCTTACGTTCACTGGGTGTAGACTGTGGTACTGCACCACTGAAGAAATAGAAACTGGGTATGAAGACCCAAGGCATTATTGCGCCGTCGATGCAAATTTTCTCTTATCCACGGTAATTGCGGTCATGACGATAATTTGATCTTCTATTGAGAGAAAACTGCACTCTCACATGATCAATGTCAAATTTAATCTAAGAAGTGATATTTACATGTTTCATTCAGAATTTTCATCTTACCGCTCTCTGTAGTTAGATAATCTATAGCTGGGCTCGATTTATGTTCTAGGAGGGCCATATAGAGAAACATTGGTTGAAACAAAATCTCACTATATATAGCTACACATTGAGCAATGCGCAATGTACGTACATGCGCAATGTACGTACATGAGCAATGCGCAATGTACGTACATAACGGTACATGCGATCCCAACTTATGCCACACAATATTTATGCATGGAGGTAAAAACAGATGATTTATGTAACCTGCCAGTGCCGTGCATTTTTTTTGTACATACATACGTACGTACTGACATACGTGTGTGGCAAACGCTGGAAGCGCTTAATAGGTTCGCGTTCGGTCGGGCCCGCGCGCGTACCCGATTTAGTACACGATTTTTGTAAGATTTTTCTGCTAGCCGGATTGAAGTCTTTCGCGTTCTGCTTTTTCTTTCTTTCTTAAGAACCTCCTGACTTCAACTATATTGCATGTGTATGCTCATGTGTGTGTTTCCTCTGTTTATTAAAAAAAAAACATAATTGCGCTTTCCGAATTCCAGTAAGGTTAGATCCAAAAACCCTCCTCTATTTCTATGGGTTAGATCATAGAAATTGTTTAGGACAATATGTAAACGACAGACGTCACCTACAAGTTTTGACACACCTATACTGTCTAGCCAATAAGAAAGCTGTTTTGGGAACCTTTGACCTTATACAGGTACTCGGTATAAAATGTACAGTACATGAATGGTGTGCAGGTATGTGTAGAGCTCCAGTACAGTCGTGAAAGATTAACTAGGAACGGAAGTTAGGTAACTTATTGGTTCGGCGTCTCGTTGCAGCTAGATATTCAACAGAGATAACTCTGTAAGGTATCGCTCAATCTTTTGCACATTGGCGTATTCATTTCCAATTAATTAATTATGAGAATGTTATTCTAAATCGATACCTAAACTCATTTTATACTACGTTGGCTGGCAAGCCTAGCTACTCCTTTTGTACATTGGCTATAGCTACCTATGCTACCCTGGAAGGCCTGTCTCATACTAAAATTGGTCTGGTGTCCTACGGACAGAATTTCTAACTCCATCCTTCAAGAGAATCGTTCCGCGCTTAGAAAGGTTGACCCAGGGCCATAGACCAAACTTCTACTGTAATGTACTCAGTGTTACACTGTGCTTCTGGCAATCCCCTAATTAGTACAATCTCCAATAACCATAGTACACACAACTGACTCAAAGCATTCATTAATACCGCAGGCAAAATATGGTTATTGGTATTGCTTATAAACATGATGCCCTTCTCTCATATTTGTTTCAGTGAAGAGCAATGTGATGATTTCCTGCTAAGGGCATGTAAATCATTGCCAATCATGAATCTATGTAATTGCTTCTATCAATGTTATTCTATTGAGTAGATACTGTATATTATGAACGGTACACAAACTATAGTCACAGGTCAATTATTGGATATTAAGATAAGATATGATTTAAAACAAAGGCTAGAATAAAGAAATAAGCTGTAATAGCAAATGACCTTTGAACTTGGTAGTGAGTTGCGTATGCAGCATATAACTTACATTTTTTATATGTTACTGAAAGTAAATGTGGGATAGATTGGATGCATTGCTCATCCCCTCCTCTCCCCACACCTTACCCAAATAAGAAAGACCTACATTTAGGAGAAATAATGCTATGTTTATACAATTGTCCCTTAGTTCTGTTTGAAACCAATTATTTTCCATCAGTTGTTCTTAAAATGCATTCTTGTTTGTTGTAAGATCTTCTCAAATGTCCTGAATCTTATCAAATGAATCGGTCATTAATTGGAACACAAACCAACCTTTATCTGGCAAGGCCTTGTCATTGAGAGTTTAATTTGACCTTTCAGTTATACCTTATTATAGTCTTTAGAAATATGAATATGTGGTTGTTTAAAATGTAGTTGCACAGAAACACTACATAATCACTCTATTTACCATAGCTAGTTCAAAAGAAACTTTTTTTCAATATCATATTTTTTTTGTTTGCTTATCACCCTTTTTTTACCCTTATTTCACCTTAATGTCACAATTTGATAAGCTTTATATTCCTAAGTTAGCATCTGCATTTTGGATTATTTACAGAACTTGTTCTGCAAAAGTGAAGCACATGCATGACATGTCCATCCAAACCAAAAAGTTACTAAACAACACCAGCCAGTGTGTCCAAGAATCCTTAGAGGGACTTGTTGCAGTCCATCCAGGACTTTGCATGCTGGATGGCTACTCTGTGGTGATTAGAGAGGATATAGCTGCAGTGAAGGCTGCTGGGAAGGTTACTCTCTTATCAGGAGGGGGATCTGGCCATGAACCTTCACATGCTGGTAATAAATAGCTCCATTCATTCATCTTGCTTGATTTTGTACTCAGTATATGTAGGTACATTGTTTACAAGATCACATATATTGAAAACTGTGTTTTGTGACATTTTATAGGCACAAACTTATGTTTGTTCTTTTGTTGGCCAATAGGAAGCACTGCCATCAGTCCAATTGTGTTTCTATCCCACTTTGAGAAATGACCCTTTTAACATCTAGGACTCATCAGTTAAAGTGGTTAGCCGAGTGAGACTAACACACATATCATTAGTTAATTCCTAATATGCATTTATAAATATTTACAAAATTTAGTTGAATAGCAGTAAGTTTAACGGCTTCAATTTACATGTTTATAATCCTTTACCAATTCCTAATGTAATTTGTGCTGAATCAACTTGAATTTCATCAAATAGCTCTGTTCTTTTATATGAGGATAAAAGAATGTTTTGATTGAGTTATTAGAAGTTATAAAGAATGGATTCACAATTAACCCCTAATTATAAGCCCACATATATCAATTTAATAATGTGATTGTCCTCTTTTCAAAGAAGACAAAATATTTTTTTTGCAAACCGTCTTAGGTCACAAACCTGTGTCCAGTGTCCTTGAAATGAAGGTTTTAAAATAATGGAATTACATAACAGAAAATTGGGCAGTCACTCCTTTTTAAATCATCAATGTGAATAATTAGCAAATGCTTATACATAAATAAAACTAGAATAAAGAAAAAAACTTGTAAAATGGTTAATCTTTGCTGGGATTTGAAGCTATTTTCATGATTTCTAATGCCTATCAGTGTGATTGGGGCAATGCTGTTCATAGGGGTGTCTGTGGACCTTTAAGGAGTGGGAAACTGGTTAGACCTGGTTTATCCACAGTCAGCTTATAAGGGTCATGTTGAATTATTGAGGGCACAATTACAGATTTCAGTGCCATTGGTCAGACATTTCTTTGAAGTTATGGTCCTTGCTGCCCATAAAGTGATAGGTAAGAGGCAGCTGCCATTCATCTCATAATTATTTACTTTCATATCAAGAGATGACTCTCTCTACTATGTACAGTTTTGTGCCTGTCTTCTATTTGACAGGTTTTGTTGGAAGAGGTATGCTGAGTGCTGCTGTTGCAGGTGCTGTGTTTACGTCTCCACCTCCTGAGAGTATCCTAGCAGCAATCCGGGCCATCGGTCAGGATAATCCAGGTAAGTGTAAGTTAGTAGAAAAGCTAGTATGATGCTTTAAGTTCTTCTATCGTTCATTAATAACTGTTATATTTTATGTATGGTTAGTTACATGAAAGTAACACTCGTTACCCCTTTTGTTTGTACATATATCATGTTATATATTGTTTCTGCAGTCCATGATGTACCCTGAATTTAATTCTAAGAGTTCAACCCTTGTTTTAAGTTTAGATTGCTTTAATTCAGGTCCCAGTTCTTACGCAAGTCTTTGATGGTTTACACTGTTATCGTAGGTGGACGTCCGTAGGGTTGGTATAAATCTTTCATGGATTTTAAATGTGTGCAGAGTTTCCTTAGATTCATATGTTGTTGTTGGACCAGTTGGTTAAGTGCAACATTGAACATTTTTGGGTTTTTTGTAGAGTAATATTCTAGTTACATTCATTTTTCCATTTTAGCTGGCACCCTCCTTATTGTGAAGAATTACACTGGTGATAGACTCAATTTTGGTATCGCTGCCGAGAGAGCTAAGTCAGAGGGCTTGAAGGTTGCCATGGTGATAGTTGGAGAAGATTGTGCTCTGATGAGTCCAGATAAGTCAGCAAAGAAGAGAGGTCTTTGTGGGACAATCCTTGTCCACAAGGTCAGATTAAGACCATGTAGTGGGTAGAGTGTCCATCCCACAATTGATTAAATTCCCATTTAAAATCCTCACCAGTAACCAGATTCCCTTGAAATATTCAAAATTCACTGCTTTGCATTCACTGTGTTGTCGAGTGGAGTCTTCCATGGAGTTGTTATTTTAGTTTGCAATTGGGAACTGTCATGACGGTCAAGCCTGCCTATAGGAAAAAGTCCTCTTCGAAAATTCACTCAAGCATTAATAATTTGTTACTTGATGGCATAAAGTATCCCAAATACTGCCATAAGGATTTATCCTTGAGTACACCTAATTAATTGACCATGCAGTCACCTGCATGATTGTAAACACAAGTGCTCTAATGGCCAGCACTACTGTCCTGTGTGTGAAGACAAGTTGGGCTTGATCACCGAAATAAATCATGAATTTGTGCAGAGGAGGGTTCAGTATGGCTAGCATAACCAACTCAGGTAGATATTTAATCTCCGCTGTTTTTGGCCAAAAACAGGGCACTCATTGGTATTTGCTATAGGCAGGGAAGATCATAATTTGTGACTAAACATTTTGACTAAACTGAGCTATAGTCCTTCAAGAGGTATCTGGAGTAAATAACATGAACTTTGTGTTTGTGGACATGCTGATACCAAGTCACAGTCACAAGTTTACTGTCTACATTTTTCCAGCTGTATCTTAAGGAAATTGCAAGCTTGCCAAGATTATTTAAAGGGTGTGAAGACTCGCGCACAAAGAAACTTTTGCTGCCGGTAATCTGACCAAGTTTCGAATGAGGTGTAACAGAAGTGTTAGACACCACCATTGATCCCAGAAAATACACACACAGCTTGCTACCGTCGGTAATTAGACACTAGTGTACAGTCAATATATATAGCTACGGTCAATATCCACAACACAGTGTGCATAGCAGCGATGGACATCTCAGGTCTAGATAAAAGATAACAAGGTATCACGTTTCATTACAGTCTGCATTTTGTAGCGACAAGAAGAAAACTTCACTTGCAAGCAACGGAAAGTTAACTTTTTCAGAGCACGGCAGGCGGTTTGGGGCAAGTCTTCAATGCCTTTAATCAACAACTTATTAATATGAGGATCAAAAATGTGTGTAAATAGATTGAGTCACGAAGCAATATTGTATGATATTTAATGTAACACTTCCCATGTCTGTTTATGTGTTATGTCAATGCTTTCACAAAGTGAAGCCTTCGAACAAATCTCCTATTGTATTGTTCATTGTATTATATCTATAGATAGCTGGTGCAATGGCTGAGAAAGGCAAATCTCTGGAGGAAATCAAGCTAGTTGCATTGACAGTTATAGAGTCAATGGGTGAGTAAAAGGATCCTGCATTTTATCATTTTTTAATGTTTGCTATTGTATGTATATATTACCTGCAGCTTTGTTTAGTGAATGATATAACAACATTGCATCAAGAAAGTGATTGTTGTATGTTTGTATTTTTCTGGTTTTAACAATTTTGATAGAAATATCCAATCATTTGATTGTTAATGCTATTCAGATTTTTATACCTTAATTTTTTATAACACAGTTTTTCTTTGAAAAAAAGGAAAAAAAAATTAAGGGGAAGGAGAAAATCCATTATTTGATTTTCAAATGTAGAAGTAATACATTATTACATTTCATTATCTATTTTGATAGGTACCATTGGTGTCTGTTTGTACCCATGCAGTGTCCCTGGGTCAGGACCCTCTTTCACCCTAGGTGCCTCTGAGGTTGAAGTCGGGTTGGGTATCCACGGTGAAGCTGGTGTGAAGAGACAAGAAGTAATTTTTCCCAGATTATGGCTGTATAAATTGATGTTTCTGTTATCTAGTAATCAAAAAATGCAATGTTACAGTATGTGTATAGTCTTGTTAATGTGTAATCGTGGGGTCCAAATTCTGTGACACTGATTTCTGGCCTACCTTCTATACTTTGAAGCAGGGAGAAATGTTTATTCAAACATATCAAGGCAAAGCAAATGTGTTTTAAGCTCAGACATACCTTCATAAGAGAGTCAGTTGCTAATCCTTCTCTCTCGAATTACAAACTAATGTTGTCAAACCTCCTTGGTTCTGTGTGTAATAGTTACATTAGAAATATCACAAAGTTAAAACCCTTAAAGGATGTGAAGACTCGCGCAAAAAGAAACGTCTAATGCCGGTAATTTAACCTAGTTTCGAATGAGGTGTAACAGAAGTGTTAAACACCACCATCGATCCCAGAAAATACACACACAGCTTGCTACCGTCGGTAATTAGACACTAGTGTACACTCAGCAGGGAGTTGTTATGGAAACTCCCTGCAGTCAGTACATACAGCTGTACAGTAAACGATACAGTGATGGACATCTCAGGTCCAGCTAAAGATAACAATTAAGGTATCACGTTTCATTACTGTCTGCATTTTGTAGTGACACGAACAAAACGTCACTTGCAAGCAACAGAAAGTTAACTTTTTCAGATGGCCGCACACGGTTTGGGATGAGTCTTCAATGCCTTTAAAATTAATGATTGATGGAAAACAAGATTCAGTTCCCTATTTGCAATTAAAATCATATTTTTTTAAATCATTTTCTATCAATTTCATTTTCAGCTTACTCCTGCTAGGGAGTTGATTCCATCATTGGTAAAAACCGTCTTGAGTTCCATGGGAGCTGACACAAAGTCAGTAATTCTTATTGTTAATAATCTCGGCGGAACCTCCAACTTGGAGTTGACTCTTGTCGCTAAATCTGCGATAGGTATGTCATTGATAATTCAGTGAATAAACACACTAGATTACAGTTCAAAGCTTGCCAATCAAGTGGTCATGCTTCATGTCTACAATGAACATGATAGTATGTATTCTACATGTAAGTAATATGTTAATTACTGTCATGTTTCAAAGGTAGTAATTTATAGAAAACATTCCTAACTTCCTCTCCTTTGATTCATTTTGAGACACATTTGGTTGTCCGAGGAAATATAAGTTAGTTTCTCTTAATCCTTTGGAAGAGTTCTGATTGAGTTCCATTTTCATGACATCTAGTTAAGTAGACTGTGCTCAATGAATCGGTCAGCAAACAAAGCTGTTTCATTTATTGGTGCTTAAAGTGGTCTGTAGTATATAGATATAACAAATTTCATCCACAGACCTGTATGTTTATGCCTTTAATATAGATTCATTCCTAGTTCCAATTGTGTCATAGATTTTCCGGTATTTATGGAAATGATCCTAGGATAAAACTTCAGTACTGAGCATAGCATATGCCTGCAGGCTTGTATGCCTTTACATAAGCTTATGTGGGTCTCCTTACTCATTTCAGCATGAATGTATAACGTTTAACCAAGAGATGATATTTTGAAATATTGTTTTTCTCCAATCAGAGAGTCTGCAAGAGACAGGTATAGAGCCAATCAGGGCCTATTGCGGTACTTTTATGACCTCCTTGGAGATGGCAGGAATATCAATCACTTGTTTGCGTTTGGACCGAGAAAGTGATTTGCCAACATACCTAGGTAGTAAAATATATTTATGATTAACTAGCCTATAACTCAGACTGTTGCTTCTGAGCAGATTTAAAATGTTACAGATTTAATTGTTCCAATTAATCTCCTAATAATGCATTAATAATCCTGTTTGTTGCTAGCTGATTGCGGGAAGAAATAAATTAATTTGTATGTTGGATTTATGAGTTAGGCAGCGTATATTTATTCTGTGGTTTGGTTTAAACAACTGCTGGCACTGCAGCTGTGTAGGTGAACAGGGTCATTATCCAACTGTTCGATTGGAGATATTGTTGATGTCCGAGGAGCAGATATTAATGCCGCCTTATTTATAAATACCACATTTATTAATGTCACACTTTCAAAATGACTTGATACAAATAAGATTGTAGATTCCTAACTTAATTGTAATCATATGAAATCAATTGAAAAGGATGTATTAACCATGAAACATTGTTTACTGTTCATTTTCTTTTCTCTGTTGCAGTAGAATTTTAAATATGTATTATTCTTATCATTGTAGAAATTAACAGAGCCATCATGAGCATTTTTTGGAAATTTCTTTTTTTCCATTTCTTCCCAAAATTTGATTCTATTGTCTGTTTTAAACTCCTAGATGATGAGACAACTGCACCTGCATGGCCCAGAGTCTGCACATCCAAAGTGTCTCTTTACACAAGAAATGACACTCCATCAATAAAGCCTGAGCACAAGGAATCGGCACTTACTGTCACCCAGAGTGAACCTCTGCCATCAGGTGACAAACAACACCATGGTAACCTTAATGGTTGCCATGGTGATATATACTTAAACCCTCCTCAAATATCCTTAGTATCTTTTGTATTACCTACATGAATGACAGCCTACTTACTTTCACAAGTTACAGTATGATTAAGTCAACCCTTGTTTCATGTACTGAGTACATGTGCAACAAAGTATAAACTGAATATTAAATTTAAGCCATATATAGTTATTACCATATGGCATAAAAGTTAGCTCATAAGGCAAGTAAGCTTAATGTCCTCATATTGCTGATTACTAAAAAGGAAACTTCACTGTATGCATTTTTATAGACAGTGTTTGCTGGAAAAGATTGCAGAATTTATAGCCAGCATTTTTAGCCAAAAGTCTGGTTTGTATAGGGTCCAATTTCATCAGTGGTCTACCATATAGCAATAAGAGATAATACATAAAATATTTATTCAAAATGTTAACTATAGGTAGGACATAACCAAAGTGGAAGCCTCATTGTATAATTAAGTGTAGCCCATAGAAAACTCAGACCAAGTGAAATTTATGAAGTAAAAGTTAAACTTGAAGGTCGATCAATTTAATATCATTCCTTGCTTCATCTCTAAAATCTTGACAAAACAAATGACAGAAAATATAACCCAAGCTTCATTTCAGAAGTGATGCTTGTTAAACAAAGTATATAACTTCCCATTTAATTGGAACAAAGGGAAATTAATAAACCTATGCTTCAAAAAAAAAAGCAAAAGAAAAAGCAAACAAATGTATAAATCTTTCAAAAGTGAACTATAGCAATATATGATTTTGAAGTAATTTTTCAGGTATGATCAAATCATTCCATTAGAGTTAAACACTATCCAATTGTAAGAATTGAACAAACAAGTACAGTTTGATGCATTGGAATGAAGTGATTCCATTGCTTATAGTTTAATGTCCTATTACAAATAAAATGAAACAAATTTTCATTAATTCATAGTTTCGGCAACAGAACAACCTCTATGAACCTGGTAGTTGGAACAATGATTTTCTTCACACATTTGACAGCTAGAAATATATATATTTGGTTCTTGTTTTTTCTTTCTTACCTGTACATTTCCCTTAATGATCAACATTACAAGTACTCTTTATGCCATTATCAGTTGGTTCCTTGTTTTCCTCTTCAAGATATCCAAGGAAAAGTTTTATCCGTTCTGTCTGAGGCATGCAAAGCGATTTGTGAGAAAGAAATGGCATTGAACAAGCTAGATAGCGGATGTGGAGACGGAGATTGTGGAACAACACTGAAAAGAGGGGCAGTGGGTGAGTTAGATCTTTGGTATTGTGGATACATAAAGCTATAAGTGTTGATTGTGGAGCAACACTGAAAAGAGGGGCAGTGGGTGAGTTAGATCTTTAGTATTGTGGATACATAAAACTATAAGTGTTGATTGTGGAACAACACTTAAAAGAGGGGCAGTGGGTGAGTTAGATCTTTAGTATTGTGGAAACATAAAGCTATAAGTGTTGTGTAACAACACTGAAAAGAGGGGCAGTGGGTGAGTTAGATCTTTGGTATTGTGGATACATAAAGCTATAAGTGTTGATTGTGGAACAACACTGAAAAGAGGGGCAGTGGGTGAGTTAGATCTTGAGTATTGTGGATATAAAGCTATAAGTGTTGATTGTGGAACAACACTGAAAAGAGGGGCAGTGGGTGAGTTAGATCTTTAGTATTGTGGAAACATAAAGCTATAAGTGTTGTGTAACAACACTGAAAAGAGGGGCAGTGGGTGAGTTAGATCTTTGGTATTGTGGATACATAAAGCTATAAGTGTTGATTGTGGAACAACACTGAAAAGAGGGGCAGTGGGTGAGTTAGATCTTGAGTATTGTGGATATAAAGCTATAAGTGTTGATTGTGGAACAACACTGAAAAGAGGGGCAGTGGGTGAGTTAGATCTTTAGTATTGTGAATACATAAAGCTATAAGTGTTGATTGTGGAACAACACTTAAAAGAGGGGCAGTGGGTGAGTTAGATCTTTAGTATTGTGGATACATAAAGCTATAAGTGTTGATTGTGTTACAACACTGAAAAGAGGGGCAGTGGGTGAGTTAGATCTTTAGTATTGTGGAAACATAAAGCTATAAGTGTTGTGTAACAACACTGAAAAGAGGGGCAGTGGGTGAGTTAGATCTTTGGTATTGTGGATACATAAAGCTATAAGTGTTGATTGTGGAACAACACTGAAAAGAGGGGCAGTGGGTGAGTTAGATCTTGAGTATTGTGGATATAAAGCTATAAGTGTTGATTGTGGAACAACACTGAAAAGAGGGGCAGTGGGTGAGTTAAATCTTTAGTATTGTGAATACATAAAGCTATAAGTGTTGATTGTGTAACAACACTGAACAGAGGGGCAGTGGGTGAGTTAGATCTTTATTATTGTGGATAGATAAAGCTATAAGTGCTGATTGTGGAACAACACTTAAAGGAGGGGCAGTGGGTGAGTTAGATCTTTATTATAATATGCACAATATATTGTGGATATAAAGCTATAAGTGTTGATTGTGGAACAACACTGAAAAGAGGGGCAGTGGGTGAGTTAGATCTTTAGTATTGTGGATACATAAAGCTATAAGTGTTGATTGTGTAACAACACTGAAAAGAGGGGCAGTGGGTGAGTTAGATCTTTATTATTGTGGATACATAAAGCTATAAGTGTTGATTGTGTAACAACACTGAAAAGAGGGGCAGTGGGTGAGTTAGATCTTTAGTATTGTGGATACATAAAACTATAAGTGTTCACATGTTGTGATAGGACACTTGTGTGATGAAAAATGATGAAAAATAATAGGTTATTGAAATTTGGCAACAACAATAAAAAATCAGTCTGCATGCCATTCCAAGGGAAAGTGTCTTTTGAAGAAATGCATTAAACACTTGATTATTCAATCCACCACTCAAGTATGATTATGTTTGATTATGTGTAGTATGTAACACCCATTGTAGTATTGGGTTGGAAATGAGGAGGGAGTTTGTAGGAATTTGTGGTTACAACAGCCTGTCCAATAAATGTTACTGGTTCATGTAACATTTGTAATTAATGGTGGGTGAAGCATACATACCTTACCAGATGAGCAAGGCTAAAGTTCAAAGCTCAAACAAGTTTGCTTAACCTTGAATTGTGTGTAAACGACAGCAAAAAAGAAAAATCATCTCCTAGAGTAGCATTACCACCAGTTGCCTCAGAATTACATGATATACTAACTTACATCACACTTCCAGTACTTCTATGTTTATTTTTCTTCCATCTTTGTGGTTCCCAAGTTATTTTTAAGAAGTTTTAGTTTTCTAAAGTGGTGGATTTAATTGGAATTTAATTTCTGTGTCAATTAATCTTGTTACCTAATGTATTGTAATTGATATAGAGGGTCTTCAGAACTGGCCCCAAATTTAGCAGGCTAAAAATACTTACTAAGAACCACTGATCTTCTGCATTAATCGTATCTTCTGAGGATTTTTATAAAATCAACAATTTAATATCTGTGTGGTGTCTTAACTACTTCTAGAGGGTTAGTAAATGTCTGTTGAAACTGACCGTTATCTGACCTTTCTAGTATATTTGGGGGCAATACTGATGACCTTTCAGAGATATTGTATTGAATATTCAACTGTTACTATATTGAGATTGGTTATTCCTTTTTTGCAGAATTTCAAAAGTGGTTGGCAAGCAAGAAAAATGTACCCTTATCAGCCAATCAGATTGCAGCACACTTGGCTCACGTTTCAGAGTCTGTGATGGGTGGTTCATCTGGTGCTGTAAGTTAAGAATTATTATAATACTGGACAGTAAACACTTTAATCAATTTGAAGCGCTTTCATGCCAGCACATCTTCTACAGTGTCTTTTTACTGTGTACTTTGTATTGTGTATTAGCTAGGCTATGTATGACCTAGCCAAGGTCTATCTCACACATAATCGCATACCCCTCAAATACAGACGTTTTTTCTGACAAATTCAACTTTGAATGTGTTCCTATATTTTTCAAAACAGTCAAGGTGATACATAAATTCAGCTTTTCTAGTGCCATTTAAGTGGACTAAAAGGCAGCTGCATATCTTAAATTTCCTTTTTGAACAGCATGATATCATACCACACAATTGTCCATGGTAAACTTAGTATAGCATTGAGGGAAATAATGCATACGTTTACATCGTGAATACTCTCCACATTTTGCAGCTAATATCATATGTCTTCTGACTAATCCAAGCTGTTATGATTTCCAACTAACGCAAACATGTTTTCAGTGTTTAATAGGGGTGACTCATGGTGTATATGTGGTAAACAGTTTAATCCACAGATCACTTGGTACCTCAGTATAAGCAGTGGCTTCGTCTTTGTTTAGTGCATCTCTTTAGCTTGTAGTATGTATGCATCATTTCTTCCTTAATGTTACTGCAAGGCATTAGTATTTTCACTTCCTCCCATACCAGCTCTACAGCATATTTTTCCTGGCTGCGGCTACAGAACTAAGGAATGGCCGAACATTAGCCGATGTCAACAGAGCACTCGGTGCCGGAATAACTGCTATATCGAAATACGGTGGGGCATCTGTGGGTGATAGGACCATGGTGAGTTAATACTATACACAATGTATTAAGAGGATCCTTAACTTTGAGGAAGAAAGAGGTATCAATTGTAAACTGTTTAAGTCACTAAAAATATGATGTTTTACAAATGTCTGTCAAAAGAAGAACATTTTGGTTGCAACAAAAAAGGAGATTTAAAAGAAATTTTTGTATTTCCTTTCAAGTGCACTTAGTTCTCATGAAACCGTCAGTAACTTATCTTGTGATTTCACCTGTGTGTTGATGTGTGATGATTACAGGTCACGTATCAAGTGACATAAATCTGTGTCAAGTCCACACATCGGATGTAATGTTTTTGAGTGGACTTCAGCCATCAAATGTCTCCATAAGTCAGTTTGCTTCTAAATGAATGTCCTTTGCCAAAATGTCTGGCTATGATGACCCTTGCTAAGAAGGGCAATCTGGTGGGGAAGATTGGTTTGAACATACCGTCGTTTCTTTTTGTTATGAAAACAGCATTATTATGCCAGCAAATCTTTGCAATTAACACAGATCCATTTAAAAAGTATGGATGTCAAATATGTAGAAATTTGAAATGTACAGTGACAAATTGAGCAATTTTACTACTGAGAGGATCAGTTTTGTACATATTTGTTGGTCTTTCACGTTTGGTTTGAACATGTTGTTGTTGTTGTTGTTTCTTTTGCCAGCTTGATCCTCTGGCTGCTATTTATTCTTGTCTGAATGAATCATCAGGGATCACTACTGGGGAGGCGCTACGAGCAGCAGCAAAGGTATGTCGTAAATACATATATGTCATAATTTTACACCCCATATGAGAGCAAGTGGGGGGTTTACCCATATACCCATATGTGGGTGGGGGAAAGTATTGACAGGGAAATTTTGAAATATTCTTAAGGATGGTTCAGTAAAATATTCATACATGTAAACTTTGAATACTAATATCTGACTGGCAGACAATTGGTGGTTTCTCTCAATCCTGTCTTTCAAGTTTGAATTTAATTATTTCCTCGAGGATGGAGGCAAGAAGATCTATGGATGTGAAATATTTTAGGATTTGCTTTCCTTTCTCTGTGAGCAAAACATTAATTCTGTTTATATACAAGTCTATATCTTTTAATTTTCATGAATTTTTGGGCATTCAATTTCTGTTTATTTACATTAAATTTAGAAATGGTACTTTGTAGAGTTTCTCCTATAAGCAAACTGTTTTATGAACTGTGGCATCAATCTGTTTGATTCCCTGTCCAGTATTAGGTTTGTTTGTGATTGAGTTTTTGACAGGATGCTGAGAAACATACCCCAATGCAACTCTAGTGAAAAGGATACTTTATATGTTATTGTTTGTAGCTGCTGGCAAAGTGTGTACAAACTTTAATTAGAATATATTGATGTTTGGACATGTTTTGTAATATATAATTACCTGTCAACATATTTCTTGTCATCAAAAATTGTTTTTCACTTTTACAATATGTTGTTCTTTTCCAATGAAGGCTGCAGAAATAGCTGCAGACGAAACTTCAAGAATGACTGCTCAGGCCGGCAGAGCCAGTTATGTGCATTCTGATCTGACAACAGGTAAGAAAGATGCAGGGGCTGCAGCCGTTGCTAGCTGGGTGAGGGCAGTGGCCAACAGCTTCAAGTAAAAAAAGATCGCTCTTCGAGAATGACTGCTCAGGCCGGCAGAGCCAGTTATGTGCATTCTGATCTGACATTGGGTAAGATAGATGCAGGGGCTGCAAGCGGTTGCTAGCTGGATGAGGGCAGTGTCCAACAGCTTCAGTTAAAAAAAATGGTTTTGCCATCCTTAGAACTCATGCAATATTAAAGATGGTCTGATTATAAATGGTGCAGCTGTATCCCTATAAATATTTTCATATTTTGATAGATTGGCAAGTTTAACTTCTGACATATAATGTCGGTATTTTCTTGCAATATGATGAATCGATAAAATCCTTTCATCGGTATATCTGATTTTTTTGTAAAATTGTCTCAGAGGCTTTAATTTTCTGACTTTGTATCCGATAATATATAATATAGTAATATTTTGCATTTCTGAGTTTTGTAGTTCTTGCATCATACCACAATTAGTAAAACTCTATTTAATATTTCTAAGATAAAACGAGGAGGTTTTATTCCATAAAAATAAACAAATGACTATTTTCAAATCTAAATCATCTAAACCGCTGCAAAACCCAAAAACTTACCTGGTTTTCGGGTCTACGAGCGACGATACCTATCTCATACTTACACAGCGCCCCCTCTTATTTAGCCTACTAGTCCCATTCTGGCGAATTCTACCATACCCCAACTGGCCACCCACCCTACTATTCCTCTTAGTCTCCAGAATTCACACCGTAAGGTCTTGGCAATCCGCCTCGACCGGTGCCCTGGAGTGGGGAGGAGGGAGGGAGACCAGTATGAGATAGGTATCGTCGCTCGTAGACCCGAAAACCACGTAAGTTTTTGGGAGTCTACTTCTCTCCTCTACCTATCTCATACTTACACAGCGCCCCAGAGTGACACAGCCGTCATCGGTGGTGGGCCCAGGTGCCACATCTCGGCGAATTGAGCACTGCCCTGGCGAAGTCTCCATCAGGTGACCTGGTGTTCCGCAGGTAGCAGGAGACGAAGGTTGTGTTTGACTTCCATGCCGCAGCCTTCATGATGGCCTCGACCGGGACGCTGCCGAACCATGCTCGTGAGGCCGTGAGGCGGCATCTTCAAAGAGCAGAGTGAAGAAGGCAGCTATCTCCCCGAGAGAGGCCTCCACGGGATTGCAAGCGTTGTCTGCTGCCCATCGGTTGAACCTAGGGAGTCTGGAATCGTAAGTCCTGACTGTGGACTCGCGCCAGGCTTTTGTTGTGTACTCTGCAGCTTTTCCAGGAACTCCCTTCTGACGTAGGTCCCTGCGGAGAGTTTCCACGCACAGAGCTGGATGATTGGGATCCCTCTGTCGGTCTCTGTCTGGCCTCGCAGGACGATTGCCCTGGGTGGGAGTCTGAGAGGGTAGTCGACGAGAAGCTCCATTATCAGAGGAAACCACGTTTGGTTCGGCCAACACGGTGCGACTAGGAGCATGGTTGCGTCTGAGTCTCTGAGTGTTGCCAGCACCTTGCGAATTAGGGCGAACGGTGGAAACGCGTACAGGTACAGGTCCGACCACGGGAAAGAGAATGCATCCACTTTCCACGCTTTAGGGTGAAATGTCTTGTGCAGATTTTCGGGATCTTGAAATTCGTCGCTGATGCGAAGAGGTCGATGTTCGGGCGGCTGAAGATCTCGAACGTCCAGTTTGCCCAGTGTCCGGTTATATCCCACTCGTTCGGGCTCGTGGTTGGCGAGAGGATATCTGCCGGCTGATTGTCCACTCCCGCTAGGTGTGACGCCGTGAGGGAGATGTTCAGGCTGTCGCAAATTATGTGGTAGAGGTATGAGTACCGACATCCCGAACTTGGCGGTTTGGCGGTAAAATCTTCGTAAGTGCTGCTGCAAGGGCCTCATGTGTAATCTGCAGCGTCGCAACAGGTTGACCAGGCTCGCCATTTTCCCCAACATATGGAGCCATAACCTCGCCGAGGTGTCCTCTCTGGTGAGGGCCCGTTGAATGTCCGACCTCAGGTCGTCGATCCTTCCCCTTGTAGGGGCCAGTCTGCCTCTGCCGAGGTCGATCTGCGCACCCAGGTATTGGATAACCTGAGCCGGTGTCAGCGATGATTTTTCCCGGTGGATAATCCAACCGAGCCGGCGGAGTAGGGCCAGAGTCCACGCCGTGTCTCTCTAGGCCTGCGCCTCTGAATCCGCGACGATCAGCCAGTCGTCTAAGTAGGCGAAGATCCTCATTCCCCTTCGCCGTAGGTAAGCCAGGATTGGTCTCGTAACCCTGGTGAAAACCCTGGGAGCGGTCGATAACCCGAAGGGGAGGCATGTGAACTGGAAGGCATCCCCCCTGTAGGCTAAGGTCAGGTAGGACTGGTCTTCGATGGCGTTCGGTACGTGGAGATACGCGTCCCTCAGGTCCAGAGACGTTGCCCACATCCCCTGGCTTGACGAAACCTCGGTTGAACGGTCGTAGGTTGAGGATAGGTCTTCAGGTAGCCCCCTTCTTAGGGGCCAGGAAGAATCTGGATTGGAACCTAGGGAGTGGTTCTGAGTCGAGCCGTCGGCGGATTGCCTGCTTTCTCAGCAGAGCTGCAATTTCTTCCTCCAGCACTGTTCTTTTGCTGACCTCATGTGGGACGCTCGTTTCCCTTGGTTGAAGCAGGGAAGGGGGGCTCGTCGTGAATTCTATTCTGTAGCCGTGACGGACGACCCCCAGAACCCACGCTCCTGGGCCTATTTCTTCCCAATTTTGCGCCAGCTGCGCTAGTCTCCCCCACTGGGATGGGTGACCCAGTGAGGTGGGCATGCCTAGGGTCGCTGGAAGCCACGACCGCCTTGCCCGCGGCCGCCTCTTCTGCCCCATCGTCCCCGCTGGAACTTGGACGAACCGTCGCGTGGTGGAGAGCTCTGACGACGCGAATTCCAGGGTTTGCGAGATGGGTTCCCAGTTCCGTGAGATGAATACCATCCCCCACGTTGCTTCGAAGCAGGGAACGCTGACTTCTTTTCCTTGCTGCTGGAGTACGAAGACGTCTTGCGTGAGAGGCCTATGTCTGCGTCTCGCCAGTCCCTTGCTCTGGTTGCCTCATTCTTGATACATTCCTCGTACTTCCCCACAAAGAGGTCTGCGCCCATCATCGGGAGCGTCGCTAAGGCCACCTTGATGGTTGTGTTCGGCCACTTGATTTCGTCCAGTACCAGGGACCGCTTGGCCAATGTGATCTCATTGCCACTCTGGAAAATTGGTCAAAGGACATTCTGCAGAACGGCGCCAGCAGGCTAATGACGATCCCCGTGTCTTTTCTGGAGATTCCTTCCTCCGATGCCTGCTGGAAAGAAGTCGTAGCCACTTCAGCGATCAGGAGATGGGTCGACGCCACTTTCATCCCCTGTCGGGCTGCCCGGTCGATGTCTGTCAATGTGCTCTGTGACTTGCTGGTAGCCCCATTGCTGAACTTCTCATGCGAGTTCATAGCCCCCGTAGCCTTCAAGCTCTCCACCGCCGCCTTTGGGATGGTGGGAGCAGTAAACAAATCTTGCCAGCCTTCCTCGTCTACCTTGACTTTAGGAGCGTTGTAACGGTCCATGGGTCTCCAGGTTCGGGCCCCTGCAATTGACTCGAACCTCTCATAACATTCTCCATCCACTGGCATCGACGGTCCTGGTGCATCTAGGGCTTTGCCCAGGGACAGGCGAGACTGTCTCACCTTGGGAGGATCCTGTGTCTGGGGCGGTTGGCTGAGTGGCGCGTCCTCGCACTGTAGGACCCGCCGGATCGTCTCCACTGCCTTTTCAAAAGCCTCAGCCGTGAAATCTGAGCCGGAAGGGGCCACCGGCTCCCCCTCTTCTGCGGAGTAATTCCATTCCTCGGCCTCTTCGAGGTGACTATCTCCGAGCTGTTCCCGCTCCGGGAGCTGGTCCTCCTCAGGTTTACGCCGCTTTGGCTCCGGGCCCGTCATGGGTCTCGGTCCGCAGGTCTGTTTTCGGTGGCGGCACCTGCTCAGGTGGCTGCTGGGTCGCCTGGCCTGGCTGCGACCACTCTTGGAAAGGTTCCTTAGCGTGCTCACGAACGTTGGGTCTGCCCAGGGGGAGGTGTTTCGAGCTGCCTGTGGTTCTCTTTCCATTTCATTAGCTCTGCGTTTCCTCCTGGGGTGGGTTATCCTTGGTCGGGGAACCCCCAAAATCCTGTGTCCTAGGCTGGACCAGACGTCGCTGGTTCGGTCTTCCCGGGCTTCAGTGGAGTCGTCCCCGGATAGAGCCGCATCCTGCCCGGGCCGTCCTGGCTCCCGGGTCTCAGGATGTCTCTCCATGCTCTGGCTCCGGGGGCCGGACCTTCCGGGTCCTGGGTTGGGCCAGCCTCCTGGCTGGCTCGAGTCGGGCCTAAAGGCCTACTCCGTGCAAGCACGGCTACTTCGGCCACCCGCTCTGGATCATGTTGCGACCCTCCTGGGTCCTGACTGGAGACGGATGCCCTGGGCTTTTTAGGCTTCTCCGCCGGTGCCTTCCCCCGGCTTTCCTGGCTCTCTGAAGCTGAGTTGTTCCGGTCCTTCTTCCGGGATTTGTCCACCAGCCAGTCCTTCACTTCCTTCCAGCGGTCCTCCGGCCAGTTCGCACAGACGTTGCATCTGGTGGCTTTGGTACAGGGACGACATCTGAGGCAGGAGCCGTGTTTGTCCCACGTCACGAAAGGCCGGTACCGCTTGCAATTGGCGCACAACGGCGCCATATCTGGGAACATATGTTAAAGGAAACCATGCACACATACAGATAGACAGTCTGTCTATCAGAGCCGGGAACACCGGACAACTGTAATTCCTAATTTCCCCGAAGTTCCAGGAAATTCTCAATTGCTCCACAAACTTTCCCGCCAAAACGATGGAAGGTGGTAAGGAATGTTTGTGCACCTCTAATTTCCGAACCTAAGCTTAGGGCCGGGGATACCGGACAACCGAACTGCTAAACACATTTCCCAGTTCCAAAGTTCCAGAAATCTTCCAACATTCCACAAATTTTCCCGCTAAAATGATGAAAATGTGAAGAAATACATACATGTATACATATAATACTCATATAGTCAATGAAACCCCAACATTAGGGCCGGGAATACCGGACAAACCTAAGTGCCGAACTAATTCCCAAGTTCTACCCCAACATATCAAGAAAATAACCCTGTAAGGTGATGGAAAGTGATACGAAATGCATGTATACAATTAGACATCGAATCTAAAACATCGTCAACAACAACCGAAGTTGTAACAAGAAGTAGCAAGGCCCCGCGGCCCAAGTGCTACCAAGCTAGGCGATCCTAACGAACAAGAAGTAGCGAAGGCCTCAACTGCCCGCCCGCTACAGTGTGTTAGGCTCTCCCGCCTAAGCTGTTACGCAGCTACGAAATCTGACGAATACTGCCCAAGATTTCAGAGTATATTTTCACTTATGAAAAACAAAGGATACCAGACAGAATCGGCTTGATTCTGTTGCTGACTGCTTGACGATGCTTTCTCTTCAATTTCAGTTGATGTGGTAGATGTGATCGCTAGATAATTCGAATTAGCAATTTCTCATGCCAAAATGAGACCAAACTCATTGAATTCTGGCGAATAAGAGGAAGAGTAGGGTGGGTGGCCAGTTGGGGTATGGTAGAATTCGCCAGAATGGGACTAGTAGGCTAAATAAGAGGGGGCGCTGTGTAAGTATGAGATAGGTAGAGGAGAGAAGTAGACTTAAAAGTAAAGTCTTCAAAACCTTCTTGCAATCTTGTTACCACAAATGGTCAATATTTCTACGAGACTATTCCATAAACATAAACAAATATCTATGTTCACGTTTCATATTTACAAATTATCAAAAATGTGCTAGGATGAATGGTGTTGAACGTATTCAAGGGTTTCTCTGCTGTTTAAATAAAGTTAAAAGAACATGTTTTAATATGGTTTGAGAATATTAGAACTCATAAAGTAATGGATAAACATTCAGGCCCTTCACTGAGAAACCTACATTAAGGAGCATTCCCATGATTTAGCATATTTTAAAGGTGAATATCTGGAAAGCCAGAAACAGCAGTTGAAACATTACTCGTACTTTACTCATAATTTACTCATACTTTACTCATACATATTTATTTGAACTATAACATATCAAGACTAAAATCATGTCTGAAGTCTTCCTTTAAATACCTCTGTACCAGTACTGCCTTTTCTTCAATGTGTTTCTATATTCATATTTTGGTTGATTTGATTAATTTTGTAACATAACTTACATTGATTTATAAAATCTCTGTTAAGAGAATATATATTTATTGGAATGCACCAGTGGGCAAAAAAAACACTTGTTTTCTACCTCCTACCTAGTAAGAGTTTACCTGTGAAACAAGAGAATATAATCGACAAGTGTATCAAACGAGAATATTAATTTATATTAAAAACACGGTAAAAGAAATTAATTGTTTTAAAGTGTATTTATTTTATGCCAATATATATGTATATACGGTATGTAAGAAAAATGTTCCATTCATTGGAATAGTTACAAAGTACTGGAATAAAAAAATATGTGACTAGTAACAATTTTTAATTAAAGAGTATTTAAGTGAGAATTGACAGATTTCACATCTACAATGTCTTCTCTCCTGTGATACAAAATTTGGTCTTTTCTTGAGGTAGAATTATAAAAGTAAGAAACAAAACCTTAGAAGTGTCACCTATTATAATTGTACTGTTGAGTACCACTGTAGCTAGGTTTGGGGAATATTACCACAAAAGGAATCAGTGACTACTAATGATGATAAGGCCAAGTAATGACCATTCTTGATGATGAGTTCAGTACGCTCATATTTGATATTACACAGGGACGACTTGTCGATAGATGAAGGATATGGAATGCAAAAAGGGCAAACTTATTTTGTAATGTAAAAAATACGCGTTTCACATGAAATTCAACTAATATCACCAGCCGAGGAGAATGCATGATACTTAGGCTACTACCACTACTACTACTACTAGGCCTACTACTGTTACACGTAGAGCCATATTGGTACTTTTACTACTGCTACTACTAGACTCGACACTGGAAAAAATTCGAAAGTCTAAACTACCCACATATCCTAATAAACGTTGTGCGTATAGTAAGCATATGCAGCGCAAGTTGAATTTCGTACAAAAAGATTTTTTTTCCTTATGTCACGTGGTTGAGCAATTGTTGAACAGCGCAATAACGTTAGTTTAGACAATGATGTAAGTTTAGACAATGGAAGTTTAGACATCAATGTGAGTTTTGAGCAACAGCATGGTGAAACAGCAGCAACAACAACAACCTTAGACAACAACAAACTTAGTTTAGACAACAAAATAAGTTTAAGGATAGCACAATAGACTTCTACAAACCTCTGCTAAATTTCGATTCAAGAGAAGGTATAGCCAAACTTTATGCACAAATGTTTATGCACAAATGTTTATGCACAACTTGTCAAGTATAAAATAAAAAAACAATACAAAAATCTTACATGTGACTATTGTTATAGGAAAACTTTGAAAACACTGACTGAAAGTCTTGCTTTAGCAGTCTCAGGAATAGCACAATCTCCTTAAAAAGCATGAAACATGAACCCCTTGAGGAAGCATGGAAAAATTTACTCAAAAAAGCAAGAAAAAAAGGAACCCTTTAAGAAGCATGGAAAATTTACTATAAAAGCATGAAAAATGACCTCCTTTAAGAAGCATGGAAAATTAACTCATAAAGGCATGAAAAATTAACCCCTTTCAGAAGCATGGAAAATTAACTTGTGAAAGCATGAAAAATGAACCCCTTTAAGAAGCACGAACAAATGTAGACACATGTCACTAATAGTGAATCAAAATAGGATATCTACAGTCATCAAAATTAACTGTGAAAAAGATATTTCATCTAAAGTGCTGCATTTTCATGTCCACTACATTTGATTATCAATGACCGTAACAGTCTTGCTTTATCAGTCTGAGGAATGTCACAATCTACTTAAAAAGCATGAAAAATTAATCCCTTTCAGCAGCAAGAAAAATTAACTCATAAAAGCAGGAAAAATTAACCCCTTTAAAGGTAAGAAAAAGTAGACCCATCACTAATAAGTGACTCAAAATAGGATATTTGCAGTCATCAAAATTAAAAGTAAAAAAGGTCTTTCATCTCCACATTTTCATGTCCACTACAAAGAAATTGACTGACTGCACTATATTACATATTACAAGGGTGCAATAAACATATTCTGGGTTATATTGATTAGTGAATTATAAATCAAAGGATCCTGGTGCATCCCTAATTTCATTCTGAGCTATTGATGGTCACCAAGAAGACCTTTGTCATGGCTATTGACTATGTTGTATTTCTGTCTTCATTAATTCCTGTTTTTAATATTTGATTGCTACCATTCGACTACCATTAAAAATGTACCCTGCATACTGCTGCACCTTGACTTATAAATCACAAACCAAAGTTTTGAACAATGTAGGAGGTGTATTGCAGGGTTTTAAATGATCCTGATTTAAGATTTCAGGCCATCAATGATATTGTGTACACAGTTGAACAGGCATACTATATACTGTCACTTCATACCATTTCCTCTGTATTTATATTCAACATTATGGTGGCTTAATAAGGACATAGGAAAGGTAAAAAAAATTGAGAAAAAAGAGTCAACATTTTGAGATGAAAAGTCAAAATTTTGAGATTTGGGGACACTTTTCCTTTTTCCTGTCCCTATTAAGCCACCGTACAATATTTATGCTTTCATCTCTATTTAAAAAGACAAATCAAAATCTTCTAAGAAGCATCGCCCTTTTTGACCCTTGACACCTGGCAGTGATAAATTTATAAGAAATCTGTCCTAAATATATCTGTTAATAATAATAATTCAGGATGTAGAATGTGCCATCTACTTAGAAGAGCTATTCTGTGGCACAGGATACAAAAGATAAATTGATAGAATTTAAAGCAAAAGTATCATTAAACAAGTGTGAAATAATCTTGAACAAATATGTTACAAATTGTATCTGTCAGACTTAATATAGATATAAATGAACTATTACAACCAATTCTATGTAAAAAAAATAACTGCACATTTCCTCGACACTAGAATATATATGTATAGGAAGATATTTATTTACTTAATTACTGAAATCGTCAGCTTTTTGCCTGTCACAATGGTACTATCTGATTGCAATTAAACAGTTAGTCCAGAGGAAATTTACATTTGACAGATGATAGAGGAACATGTCAACATCCTAGTGAAATTTGCATTCTACTCCTATGTACCATTTTTGAGATAAGGCAATAGTGAACTTGAAGCAAATGGGTGTGATGTCATAGAAGCATGATAATAAACTGCATCTCAGTATGAGTACAATGCCATCATCATCATCATTATAATGTTGTAAACTTTACATCCACTTGGGTTGAGTTGAAACCCTATCTAATCAAAACAATACAGTGCAAAATCAAGTTTAAGAAATCGTTTTGCTGTCAGGGTGCCCACTATGACATCACACATGTTTGCACTTATGGTACACTGACACTTTAAATTTAACATGCAAATTAGATGCAAATTTCACCAGGAGGCTTACAAATGTGTTCCGCTTTCATGAATCAAAAATAAATTTCCCTCTGGACTTTCCATTTGAGATATGCCTCGTGTGTCCATACAAATATAACTGCAAATAATTGACTGCTTTAACTGTATTGTTAATTTTTATTTGTACAAATTATCATCTGATAAATTAGATAATCAATGCCTGAAAAAATGCACAATGCATATTTAGGCCTTGTGGCATCTACATGCAAATAACTTTGGTATAATTCAATGTAGTTTACCTTTAATAACAACTGATTGTCCACAATGAGCTAATAATAACTTAAAAGGTTCAAGGAGAACTTAACCCTGGATTTTGCAGTGTTCAGATATTTCAGAATAATATTATAATAACAACTATGAAATGACTACTCAGAAAAACGTTTCCCCTGAAGTTTTCAATTATTTTTCACCTTTGAAGCGCTCTCGTAAATACTGAAAATTAATAATATGGATGCTTACATAGGGCGCATGAAAAATAATTTCAAAATTCCTGATAAATCAGGAAAACATTTTGTTTACACTGCATAATCACAGGGTTTAAATTCTCCTTTGATAAACTTTCTGTTTGAAAGTTTATGGAATGTTCAACTGTGCTTAAAAGACAGTACTTGATGTAAATATTTCCGAAACTGTATACGTTTCATTTTGGTGAAGTAAAAGGGTTGCAAACTGCTGTCTTACAATCATTACAATAATTGTAATGGAATACTTTGAAAGTATTCATTCTTGGCCAAAATGGTCCGTGTCAGTGGTTATCAGTGTACGTTTGGTGTTTTTGTTGATGCATCATCTAACAAGAGCAGAGTGAATGATCTCATCATGGCAATAGAGCTGAAAATGTGTTTTTTTTTTCATTTATCCACAAAGGAAAAAAAATACTTAAACTCATTTTTGATACCAAATTCTAATTCTTAGAGGACATTGACAGCTCAACAAAATATCAGTTATTTGGAAACTTTTTTTGTCTTCACCATAAAAACATACTGAGGAGGATGAGGGTTTGACCCTACAGATGTAGAAGATTATCCCGGTCTTGCATGTTGCCACCATCGATTTGAGTCAAGTTGTGGTCTTAATTATCTTTAATGCGCACTCCGTACGCAGTTTGCCCCATATCTCCACTTCGCTGAACCACAGACGATGGGGAGTTCAAACATATTAGCACAACTTAACCGAGAGGAGGTGAGACGGAATATGGAACTACAACTGGATAAACATACTTTGAAGACCAATCTCTCTCAAAGACTGCCCTCAGCTGTGACTCAAATGACTGCGACGTCGTGGTCCCCGTGGAAACGTCTTGAGATTTTGTGTTGTTTATGATGAATCCGATTCCTCCTGTGTCAATGAAGTAATCTGCTGACCAGTTAGATGTACCTGAATTTAAAAAGAAAAAAATTTAAAAATTTAAATTTAAATCCATTCATGGCAATGTGAACTTTCAGCCTGGAACTTCACATTGAATACACCCAATAGAAAAATTAAATTTATGTCATGTCCCGCTGGAACTATGACTTCATATCACACGGACAATTGAGCCTGAATCGGTCCCCAAACATGGCTTTTAAACTTATTCATACCTTGGAAATGAGTTGTGTCTACTATGACAACACACAGGGACATGTTGGCCAGAATCGGTCATAGGACATGGCTTCTAACTTACTCATATGTTGGAAATGAAGCTAGGATTTCATATCTTATGATTGGCTTATGTTGAAATCCTATGGATGAGGTGATCATATGCAAATATCTGTTTGTGTCAAGACTTCCTGTTTTCATAAGTATTCAGATAATTTAATGGCAGCATCCAATTTTGGCTCTCCTTTATAAAATGTGACACACTGTTTTTGACAGACAACTGCAAAGTCCAGCATTGTCCACTCTCGCAAGTATTGAGAGGAGGTAAAGATACCAATTCCAACACACCTCTTCAGTGATTGACACTGAAGAGAATAAAATGAAACCAAACCCAC
>JAIPMN010020482.1:0-17878 GCA_020650975.1 Apostichopus californicus | reverse complement strand
TATTTATATTTATTTTTTATATTTTTGTCGTTGTTTGTAGATATTTGATGTTTCGTATTGTTCTCTCTCCAGTTATCTTTGCTTCATATACATTTCTGTCTCTGTACCTGGCTGGGAAACTACACATCTTTGAAAGTGCACACAGGGGTCATTCACTTCGGTTCCTTACTGCAGGTTTCCCGTTATTTTTTGCCCTATTATGTGCTATATCTAGAACCATGGATTATCACCATCACTGGCAAGGTACGCTTTCTTTATTGTGTTAAAAAAGGTTATTGTAGAAGTATCAATTTAAGAGAAAAGTTAATATTTGATTAAATAACATATCACAACAATTTACTGCAATCAGTCATATTTTAATTGATCTGTAGAATATCACAGACATTATGAAATGATAATGATCCTTGGGTGCAGTTACTTCCCATTGATAATCACTTTGGTTTAACCTCTTGAATAATATTTTTTAAATTGACCAAATATCATATTATTTTTATTTATTTTTTTTATGGTATCATCTTTTTTTCTTTGGTGGGCATCTTGCCTAGTCGTGAAATAGTTCTAACAAGTGGAATAAGACTGAAAGTAAAAGGGAATAAACGAGAGTGAGCCAGCTATAACTTTGCCATTTCATTAAAGGGTCTTCTGGTGGCCAAACCACCAGTCCAAACCACATCCTAATAGCATTTTGTATGGCGAAGACAGGAAATTAAAAAAAATTAATAATATTTTGTGATATGCATTTGGCAACAGCAGATTGAATGATGTCATCAGGGCAAGTTAAAGGTGAAAATATCTTTGTTTTTATCTTGATTATATTTCAATCATTTATCAACAGAGAAAAATCATGTTTGTACAAAAGAGTTGTATTTAGATGAAGAAAGGTAAAAGAAAGTTTAGCTAGTCATAATAGCTTACATTCAATCGACCATATCTCATGTTAGGGATAAGATATTAAGAACAGGTTGCAAATAACTGTTCAATATTTTTGTATCTCTTCAATATAAGATTTCCAATGTCTGCCACCAGGATGTACCTCTAATAATCTTTAAAAAAATGTCATATTTGTACAAAAGAGTTGAATTTAGATGAAAAGAGGTAAAAGAGAGTTTAGCTAGTCATAATAGCTTACATTCAAACTAGCATACATCATGTTAGTGATAAGATAGTTTTGTATCTCTTCAATATTAAGTTTTCCATTGTCTGCCACCAGAATATACCTCTCATAACCACGACATAATATTCATTTGAACATTACAGCCTTCCATAGTATTCCATGCAAGTCCGATGAGACTGAAAATCTCATTCCTGTCGTGTAACTCTGATAATTTTGGGATTTTTATAAATGATTTACTTTCATGGAGAAGGTACTTGTATGTAGCCTGTTGCTATTGACTCTTTTATCATTTATGATTGTATTCTTCTTATCATTGTTGTTGCTATAGATGTCTCAGTGGGGTCATTGCTTGGGATGTTTTGTGCTACCATCAGCTACTACCAGTATTACCCTGAACTCACCCATCGAGAATGTCATCTACCGCTGAGACATAATAAACCCTCGCCGAAATTTCACCGGACGATGTCCGATTCACGGCTGTCTAAAGGAACTAGGACCTGGGCATTAGAAGATTCTGCAGAAAATAGTGTTCCTTTGCTAGAAGTTAAAGAAATGTGATTAAAAGTTCAATATTTTCAAAGGCATTTAAAGTTTTCTTAACTATCTTGATGCTATTGCTACTGTGTGTTGATGCTATCGCTACTGTATGTTGATGCTATAGCTACTGTGTGTTGATGCTATATTATGTGTTGATGCTATCGCTTTTGTGTGTTGCTGCTATTGCCACCTGCACATGGATGTTATCATTCATGGTGGAATCACTCAGCATTATCTTTGGTGCTATCACCCAGTGTGACTTGGTGGTAATACACATTGTGTTGACACTTGCCAAGATTGCATTGATGCGTTCAACTGTATTATGTTCATGCTATCATTTGCATTGTGTTGATGCTATCATCTGCATTGTATTGATGCTATTGCTTGTATGTTCATGCTATCATATTATGACGTTTCATCCTGCAGAAGAGATGATATTGATTTGTAAATACTGTTGTATGTGAAAAAAAAATGTTTCACGCTATATTTCAAAATGCTTCAGTTGTTAGAAAGTGCTGCAGTCAGTCCACAGACCAATAAGGGTGGTTTAAAAGTGGTACATGTACTACCAGAGAACCAAATAAGTGGACCATTCCTTGCCAACATGATTATGAATATCAAGTTTATCTGGGATACAAGTTCTTAAAGTTTTGACTATCGTTGTTTTCAAGTTCTCAACAATTTTCTTGCTCTCTTTGTGGGTCTACATATCAGCTGTGAATTTCAACGTTTTTTCTTTGTTCTTTGTCACGGTCTCTATCTCTTTCTTCTTCTTGCTATTCTTTTTTATGTTGTGGATCATATTGATCAATATATTTACATTTTATACATCTCAGTGTTCTGAAAAGTTACAATAAGAATTGAATACAGCTTGAGCTTAAACTGCTTCAATTTTAAATGAACTTAAAGAACCAAGAATGGTCCCATATCTTTCATTTTTTTACGACAATTTAACTAAGCTACTCAGGTGATCTTTTATGTCTGGGAATAACTTGCTGTGTTTCTCTATTGTAAAGTGTTTGAAAACTTTAAGCAATGTAGCATGCTTGCATTTAGACAATATTTGATGCCTGGAGCAGTGTTTGCATTAGGAGGTGTGCCACAAACATATTTTCTCTTGGGGTGGGGGGGCGAAAAATTCCACGCAACAATTCCTTGTAAGTCCCGCAACTTGCATCATCACTGTAGTTACAAAACTTGCCAATAACAAGCTGGATATTATAAAGTTTTGTTGATGTTTATAAGGAGTAATGTGATTGGTCAAATCTTTCCAAAAAGAAAACACTGACTTCGTTAGTGCTGCACTGCATCATTGTGTATTGGTTGCAATGGTCGATTATGTGTACTGCACTGTATGTACTATATGTGCGCTAAATCTCGGTCCGGGCATATGCATGTGCATCTAACTACTAACATCATGAAATTCCCCCTCCCCCCCCCAGAATTGAAAAAAAAATTAAATCCTACCAAAATTTTAAGATCCCCCCCAAAAATCAATTAACTGGGGGGGAATTAACCTAGTGCTAACACTGGCCCAGAGTTGAATAATGTATGTTACTACTGTAGAGGAATACTTTTACATGCCAACAAAATTTCAAAAACAAGATGTATTTCAATCTTACAAGATGAAAGAATTCATGAACTTAAAGTACATCACTCGTAACTGAAAATGTTAATGTTTCTTTCTCTAATTTAAGAATTTGGGTAAAAACTAATTTATTCAGCCAATTTGACTACAGTAGTACAGTACTTGTGCCACCTCTTGCTTCCAGTTTGAATATACTGTAAGAATCGGAAGTCAATAATAGGAAACCTTGTTCTTATGATTTCATATGATTCTAAGTTGATAATATTTTCATTTCATGTAATTGTTATGACAACAAATTTATTCAGCCAATTTGACTACAGTATTTATGCCACAACTTGCTCCCAGTTTGCAAATATTTTAAGTATCAAAAGTCAATAACAAGAAACCTTATGACTATGTAGTTCTTATGATTCTAAATTGATAACTTTATCATTTCATGTAGTTGTTATGATATCTTCTTTTCCATCATATTGTGTGCTATTTTCCCTCAATTTCATTTAAGCTTTTATTCATTGCTGGAGCAAAAGCAGTCATTGCAATGTGATGCATACACATTTCTGTGACGATAAAAGGTCATTTGAGAGTCAATTGAGGTCAAGGTCTGAATACCGTGTAAACACTATAATTCAAAAATCAAAATTTGTATGAACTTCATACTTGGTATATGGATCCACCTTATTGAGAAAAAAAACCCTATTGTTTTCTATGGTGGTCAAAGGTCATTTGAGGTCAAAGTCTGAAAACCTTGTAATCACAATAACATACAAATTAACACTTGCATAAACTTTATACTTATTATGTGGATTCACCTTATCAAGTAAAAGAACCCTATTGTGCAGAGGTCATAGGTCATTTGAAATCAACAGTCAGTTCTAAAAAACTGTACCTCCAAGAGTAAAGCTTTCATGAACTTTATACTTTGCATTTGAATGCATCATACTGAATACATGATCCATAGTCTACTCTTTGGAAGTTAAAGGTTATATGAGGTCAATATTGGTTAAAAAGTCTTAAAATTAATGTAAACAGGGTATTAAATAAAAAAAACATGGTGTTGAGATGAACTTTTCACTTGGTATGTGATCCATTATATTCAGTATTAACACTGTCTGTGCACAATTCACATTAAATGTACTCATATACTGTAAAATGGGGTAAGGAATTATGAAGCATTTTGGCTTTCTGGTGCTGAATTCTGATCTTTTTGACTTCCTATGATTTCATGATTATGATATGCTTCATAATTTTAGTACCTTTCCAAATTATAAACATTACATTAATGTTTAGTATTTTACAAATTTGTAGAGAAGGGAAGAGTTTTTACATACATTGTAAGGATACATATTTTCATACTTTTTAATTCTTTATTTCTTGCACTGAAGTTTGATCACTCTTTAATTGACTGTTTTGTTGACACTTTTATCACAAGTAAAAATACGCACAACCTTAAACGGTAAAGTCGTGTGTTTGGAATCGTCATCAGTAAAGTGTTTGAAGTGCCCATCTTCCACTGTGTCACCTTGGAAACAAAGACGTCGCACTTTACATTCAGTCACAAATATCGTTTGAGATTTTAAAATGGAAGCGAAGTAAATCAACTCATTTCATTTAATCTGCAATAATCTTACATTTATAGCAGCCGATCAGTCCAAGAGATGATGCCTGTTTTCATATTTATCATGTTTAACTGCCCTGACATTTGGTTTGTTTTGTTTTATGCAAGCTACAGCTATAATTGTAATCATGGAATTTGCTTATTCATAATTTCTTGTATTTTGGTGAATACGAATTGTTTTATAGGATCTCAACGTCTTACTGTTATAAGAAAGTGATCTACAAGATCTCAATAAATTCTATATTTATAAGCACCATTTGGGAATTTACAGAGATATTTCAAGGGCATTTTGGTTTTATTTTGGTTTCCTTTGAGCTATTTGTTGGCATTAAATCATTTACAATTATACAACCATATCATTGCATTTGTTTTCTGCTTGTGTTATATATCACAGTCTATTGGTTTTATTGACCTATAACTAAGACTTCATGTTAGTTTCTCCTCCACTCCCACCAAAGTAAAATGAATTAATAAAACTGTTTATTACTGTATGAAGAAAAGCATGAAAGTAATATGAACACAACAAATTGGTCAGTTTTTGAAAGTGTTTTTTTTTTATATTTTTTTTATTTTCATGACTTTGAAGAAACAGACTACTTTAATGCAAAGTGCATTCTCTAATTGCAGTATTGGATGAGAAGAAAAACGTTTTGGCAAAAATACACCACAACCTTCTCAACAGACCATGGCGGTGGCAAAGGCCCATTAAAATTCATCCTATGTTTTTTTTAAATTTAAATTCTGTACTTAGTTGTAAACCTCTTTAAAAGTTTTAACTGGAAAACAACAAGAGCTGCACCCTGACAGATTATTATTGCTAACTGCAAAGAGTACTCTTAACAATGTTCTCAGTGACTCAAACCTACTTTGAATTCATAGAATACATTTTTTTGTTTCTGGAGGTTTCTTGGTCAATAACATGAGGTCCAAAATTATCTGCATTATTTACCATTAAGCAGCTTATTGCACTTACCACAAGAAAAAAGTATAAATTTTTGCGTGGCATCTTCTACAATTAAGTGACCATATTTTTTCCAGGAAATCCGGGAAAATGATGTTGCATTTAAACCCCCCCCTCCCCCACCCTCAATTGAACGGTTACTTTGTACACTGAAAGGGAGGAGTAGCATTTCAAGTGTTTCAGACTTTCGGTGGTTCTATGTTTCAAGGATAAAGGTCAAATGCCCAAATTTAGAACACCTGATCCAGAAACAAATTTGTTCAAGGTAAAAATCCAAATGCCAGAAAAAACCTGAAGGTACCTAGAAGTCTTATTATACATCACTTAGTGCAACATGACACATTTCATGTGAATTACACACTATGAAACTATGCAATGATCTAGGTTGCCTTTAGCTGTGAGCGATTGAATGAACTTTGCGTTTGTGGTTGTAAACTATCAAAGCTTAGGTTCAAGACGTCTCTATGAATAGGAGGGCAGACAGAACAGAAGTGGAAATTATTTGGGCCCTTTTTTACAAATTTGGAGATACCCCTGGGCAAGTTCATAAAATCGGGGAACATTTCCGGAGACAGTTTTAATCCAGGGATGGACGGCAAATGAAAGCCAGAGACTGTCCATGGAAATCCAGTCACCAATGAGGTCAGTTTATATGTCCAATCATATGACCTTTTATGTCCTTGCAGAGGCTGTTCTTCTTGAGTCTTAGAAATTCACAGTCGACCAATAAAAGACGGCATTCCATACAGAAGCGGAATTGTTGTTGTAACTGACAGCTACCCGTCACCTCCTCTATCGGATTTCGACATCATTTCAGAGGGATTCCATTCAGTTCGTTGCCACATGCATAAACCCAATTTACAGCTGGTTGAATGGACGTCTGTACCATCGGTCATAAAAGCCGACAATTATTACCCAATATGGAACGCTTCACTAGGACACCCTGGTTCTAACTCCTCTGCCACATTGGATTAGAAGAGGTTCCACTGGGGAGCCTCACATATTACCCTTCATTTCCCATCGGTGTTTCACTTCAAATCCCCAGGCAAGCTTGGCTTTTTTTAATCGCTTCCTTGCCAATCGCTGATCCTCTTCGACCTAAATAAGTAAGAAGGGATAATAGAAACTTAATAAAGTCAGTGGCTTCTTAATTTTTTTTTTTTACTTTTGTTGATGTAAGCAAACATTTATTAACCTACATTCCATTGTTTAAAAGCATATAGTTTTTACATAAACCTTAATCTTAGTAAACTTCTACATCGGCTGCAGTTTCCAGTTTCTTGGAAGCAAGAAACTCATGTCATAAAAAAATTATCTGCGCCTTTACAAAAAATATATGTCAAAACAAAAAAGAAGATTATAACTGCTCAAAGGATCATAGAGAAAAGTATTCACTATTAACCATTATCAAACACACCAATTAGTTTTTGGGTCTTATGCCAAGGAAACCCATATAACAAAAGGACAAGGTTAAGGATTTTTCTGATATTTGGTTCTTTAGTTTTGCAAATATCGAACAGGTTCCATCTGTAACTTTCTGCAAGGTCAGAGCATGATAAGGTTCATTTCACACTGTCTTTATATGAGGCAAAACACAAGTTCAGTCAGTGATATAGCTTTCAGTGAAAAAAAGATAATAGTTATTCAGTGAAACAGAAAATTATGTATCTGTATTAGGACAGGCCCTTCTCCATCATCTGTACTGCCCCAAGCTTCTGTTAAGTCTAATTATTATATTTTTTTAAAAAGCTTTGCTTTATCTGTTAAGTCTAATTATTATTTTTTTTTAAAAAGCTTTGCTTTATCATTTAATTTTAAAGGAACTTATCCTATTCTGAAACTATCTAAACCAAACATGTTAAGGATTTAGAATTATTGGAAACAGTTTAAACAGTATCCTTCACTCCATTGGTAAATTAAAATTTGAAATTGTACTTCACATTTCCGTATTCCTCTACTAAATTTGCTTGCTATGTCCTGCTCAAACTTAGACTTACAGTATAATGGATGTAAGGAAGTGTCCTTGCCATTTTGTTTTTAATGAAGTTCTTTAATTAATGAGTAATTATTCATGGGTTCCATTACATGACGAGTTTCTTGCAGAGACTTTTTTCATTTTACAAAGAGAAGATTGGATTTTGTCAATTTTGTTTTCTTCATCATCATTTATTTGAAATTCAACTTGAATAAAAACTCATTGGAATTGGAATTAATAAATAATAATTAAATTTTGATCAGTTATTTTTTTTTCCGGAATCACCAGCAGTACATAGCATGGCTGTACTATGAGTTGATCACTAAAACTATATAAAAGTTTGTTCCTAATTATTAAAGACATTTTTGGAAACATTTGTTGCAAGTTTCATGTGTGGAACTGTTTTACACACTTTGATTTCCCCCCTTATAACACATGTTTTGTATACCGAACTGCACAAGTTGAAACGCCATGTTGAGCACACTGTAAGATTGCCACCAAGTTTACAGAGGTTAATTAGCAACTTGTATGATAAATGAAACTGATTCGATAATCAAAATTTTTTAATTTTTTTAAACATATTTCACAGGAAATTAGAAAACATCTATAGACTTAATTTTGTTCTGAAATGAAGAGTTTATTCAAATTAAAGGATCACTTTTTAGCCAAATTTTAGCATTCATGTGTCAAAATTGAACAAGAAAAGAAGCAAAATTGTGAGCGCTGGTTACTACATTTTCATAGTTATTCCTGCATGAAACCAAGATATTCAACATTCAGTTTTAAAATATTTTATATCTCTGCAATACACCATTAAGGCTAAAGGGATGATGAGCTCGCTCCTCATCACATACTTAAACATTTTTTTTGGTAAATTTTTTTAAATTCTCTGCTCATCATTTCCAGGGTTTTTACAATTCTGCATTCTCCCCAGGGAATTAAAAACCTTGGAAACATCAATCAGCTGTAAATATTTGGTCTCTATGGCACTAGTCTGCATGCAAAAGGCAACAAAGAGCTCTTAGCTCCTTAAATAAACACTGTTACAATAATCTACCGTTTAAACCCCTTCTCTCCTTTTCTTTCTGTACTTAACAATCACCAATAGACCCACTAACTTTAAGAAGATTACAATATATGCTCTGTTAATTCTGAATTAGTTGGAAGCAGTCTTTCTCAGTTAAAATCATCAGAATCATGCGTGAATAATTTTGTCAGAATGCTATTCTGCATCACCATAGCAAAGGGGTCTGTGCTCTTTCTATTGTTGTGCAGTTATTGAGAGGTACAGAAAGCTCCATATTTGTATTTTATACCATTTCTTTATTTACTGATTTTTTTAGTTTGCCTTCACATGGGTGAATTCATTAATCTCTCGTAATTGTCCAATGCAGCATTAAAGCAGCTGATACAGTCAGCTGATTTCAGGGGATACTCTCCAACATTATGAACCAGATTGTCTATCAGCAAGGAATTTGTTACAAATTGTCTGCTTCAGCCACGAGAGATCGACAAGAATTCCGTTTGTGTCCTTTCTCGTACCTTTTGGTCACGAATCACTGGGTGAAATTTATAAGAAGGTACGAAAGAATCCCTTCCCGTGCCCCGACAACCAGGACACATATACAGAGTATTAAACTGAAATGAATCGTGTTCAGAGTAACCAGATGAATGGTTTGTAAGATTCTTTTCAGACTTATTGCTCTTGCTACTTGCTGGATAGAGTTAACTATTAGAAATCCAATGTAAAGTGGTGAAAGGTAAAAGGGAACGTTTGAAATTAACAACACCAAACAACAAAACATTTTGCTTTGCTTGCGAGTGGTCAAGTTTAACTTCTATTTGACTGAACAAATACTTCAATAATCTTTTCTTTTGTTTGTGCAAGGTTTAAACATCATCAGACTTTATCAAAATAGGGGTCTGCTAAAAAAGCTCAAAACAAAACAGAAACTCCCACGGAGCCTCTTTTTCTCCACAAGTAAGTTAAGGTGTGCACACAGTAACTTCAATTACCTTGGGAACTTATTCTTTATGCAACTAGACCTACACACTTTGCCTTTAAAGGCATTGAAGACTCGCCCCAAACCGTGTGCGGCCATCTGAAAAAATTAACTTTCTGTTGCTTGCAAGTGACGTTTTGTTTGTGTCGCTACAAAATGCAGACAGTAATGAAACGTGATACCTTGTTATCTTTAGCTGGACCTGAGATGTCCATCGCTGTATCGTTTGTATACTGTGCTGTGGGTATTGACCGCAGCTGTATGTACTGACTGTACACTAGTGTCTAATTACCGACGGTAGCAAGCTGTGTGTGTATTTTCTGGGATCGATGGTGGTGTTTAACACTTCTGTTACACCTCATTCGAAACTAGGTCAAATTACCGGCATCAGACGTTTCTTTTTGCACGAGTATTCACACCCTTTAATGTCACAAGGCCTCTCACTTCTAGACATGAAGTGAGAGAGAGACCTCCATCAGTAACTTTGATGCTATTAGACAGGATCCCTCATTACTGTGAGTCAATATTGTGAGGGACCTTGAAGTTATTTATCAATGAAGCTGTACATAGCAAGTTACATTAAAGCCAACAGAAAAAGATTAACTTATGGGTAGGAGGGGGAGGTGTGGATGCTAGAGCATCTATATAGCCAGGAAGTTTGTGGGGGGGGAGGGCTAGAGCATCTGAAGCTGTTAGCCAATGAAATCCTGTTTTTCTTTGTATAAGGTTGCTTTATCGAGTTGCTTTATCCTTGAAGCAATCTTTGAATTTCCTACATGGAGATGCAAGAACACACCAGGGAATAATCTCACCTTCTTCCGCTTTGCATAATCCCTCGCATTTGCAGCTTCTGATACTCGGACTGCAAAGTTCCTTGAGGCTAGATAGTTACTCAACTCTTCAGCCTTATCAACATCTCCAGCGGCAACAGCTTCATCAATCTCTTTCTCCAGCCCTGACTGGAAAATTAAATACAATCCGGTTAGAAAGTTGTAGCTCTGCACTCTCTGGCATTTTAATAGCAGACATTGTAACTTGTAGTGACATGGTGCTTTATGTTAACTCTGTATGATATTTGTATCAGATTGAATTTCAAGAACTAATTAGCCCCTTCCCCTAGAAGGACAGGGAGAAGGGGAGGAGGAGGAGAATGTGAAGTATCGTAACAAACTTTATACTGCACAGCGACATAAAACACCCCATCCTTGGTTACACTGTAAAGTAATTCAAGACTTTACTAGAGTATGAAGTCATATTTTTCCAGCAGAGTAACATAATATTTTCCTCTAGACTGTACAGGTTTAGAAGTTTTTAGAACATCTTCCTTTACTGTTGTACAACATATAGTGACAGCTCATATACAGATCACATTTACTGGTCTTAGTTACTATGTTTACTGGTAAAACTGGTAAAAAGACTGGTAAAACTAAATATAAAAGATACTTATTTTTTTTACAATTTTCTCACCTATTGGAAATGTTAAAGTTCCAATGTATACAGGTTTTACTTCCTCCATGTTGCTCCGATCCAGAAATAACGATCAAAACACTTTGTAAATTTTCCTTTGCAATTTAAGTTTTACATTTTGTGTCCTATGATATATTCCAAAGACCAATGACAGAAAAAAACAAGATTTGTCAGAATACAAGACTGAAATCCTTTCTATAGACAGAGAGCTGAACTGGGGCAACTGATCAACTTCAAATAAGTATGACTTTTGAGTGTATTTCTCTTATATATGTAATTAAACTCTCATCCATCATACCAACAGATCTAACAAAGATTTTTAAACCACCAGAAAGAAAGGCGAGGAAGAAGAAAAGAGATGAATGTGGGCAACCTACCATAATTAAGGTAAATCTGTAGCTCAAAAGAAATGTTATTACCAAGGGCTAAAAGAACAGGAAGGAATTTATTATGCTCAAATGGTTTTTAAGAATTGTTGAAATCAGTCAGACATGTTTGCTTGCCTTAGTCTAAAAATGAATAATGGAAAAACAAGTTGTTACCATGGATACCACCGAGAGATACATCTGGTTGAAACAATGTCAAAGGTCTTTGAATGTGTAGCTTATTGGGTACAGTGATAATTCTGATATGTGGTAGAATGTTAACAAAACACTGCTATTCAGTCCAGGTTGCATATATTTACCACATTTAAGTTTTGAGACCCACAAGGTCTCTACTCCTCAGAATCGATGTTTAGAACGCATGAAAGCTAGCTTGGAATATCCATAGGAGTGTTAGCTCAGTTGTTAATGCCGGTGCCTTCCAATCATAAGGTCCCTGGTTTGAGTCACTCCAAGATTAATGTACGTCGTCCAGTTAAAGAGTTGTCGACAATTGACAATTCATAATCATGGACGTTAAAATATGAATCTAAGAGACTGACTTTCGGTCAGCTTGCGGTTTTGATAAGCCAATGAGGCTTCTTCGCGAGTTCCTGCTTGAAGGAGGACCTAAAATACATACAATACATGGACTAAAATAACTTAATGGATCTCCATTAGCATGCTGCAGATACATTATCCCACGTGTGGGAAGACCCTGCGACCCACCAAAAAATATTTGTGACCCATTTTTGTGACTTACTTTAAATGAAGACAAAGTCATAGAACAGATGACATATCTTACAGCACAGTTTGGGGTTAAGTTTGCTCAATGTTTCTAGAAAACATTTTAGTGGTTATTGATTGAAATATCACATTCACACCTTTAGATGACCATTGTGGGTAGTCATCTGTTCTTATAGTAAGTTGACATTTATAGACAGTGCTTGGCCCTCAATGTCCACCAGTAAAGTTTCAATGGTCAGTGATCAGCGTGCAAGCAATCAAATTACCTTAGTTGTGTTCACATGATCCTCTCATGATCCCTGTACTAAGTGATCAGTCATTCATAGACTTGGTGACATTAGTAGTGGGCCTTCACTGCCCAGGAGTTAAGGTTTTGTGCTCACTGAGCCCAATGTATGATATAACATTAACTTGGGTGAGAGGTCCTTGTGATACACTAGCTAGCCATTCCTGTACTAAGTCGTTGGTTTTTCCTGTACTTGGTGACATTAGTAGTAAGCCTACATTGCCAACTGGTCAAGGATCAATGTTATTGATCTCAATATATGATATGACATTACCTTAGGTGCAAGGTCACCATGATCTACTTTGGATCCCTGTAGGTGGTCATTGATCCCGATGTAAGATGAAAGAATCTTCATACCATCTGACGGATCTGTACTACTTCCAGATGAGCTCTCCCTTTCACGTAAATCTCCTGACCTTTGACCTGGGCAAACATCAAAAGTAAACTTTTCTTTTCAAAACAATATGATCAATCATGGAGACCTCTTTTCTGTACATGCTACGGACCATTGTCTGAGCTGGTAGGCTGAAATAGATTTCTGTAATGCTCTTGTTATTGATAGAGGAGGGGGGGGGGTAATTTTTGTTTTACATAAAGATGGATATTGATGAAATTCTAAGATTTAGAGAACAAACAGCTACATAATAAACATTCTAAATGTATCACATTTTACGGATAAATCAATAACATTCCAATTGGGAACATGTGGGACATCTGTTATCATGACATCACAGACCATCTAATTTGATCCCACTTCCTGGAGTAACCAAGGGTTTCATCTGCTACAAATAAAAAAGTAGTTTACATTCAAACTACCACATATAGAGTGAAGGACAAGATATCGAGATGGATATTTGAACAAACAGTGTACAACATTTTCCTCTTCCATATGACTGACATATTATCTGCCACCAGCATATCCCTCTGATGGCTTGGAAAGAGTTCTGATGTTTTACTACATACAAGGCCTTGATAATGTAACCCATATCTGAGATATGAATGTTCACACATACTAGCCTGCTATAGTTGATAAACTTTGGTATTATTGTGATCATTTTCTGATGTCTGATATTAAGTGTGTCGATAGAGCTAATTTACGTTGCACTTCAGTTGTTTTCTACCTCTCCTTTTATTTCTTTTCGTATTTTCTCGTCTTCTCTCAAATTCGTCTGCCTCCTCCAGGGACTTCAGTTCTTCATCTTTTCTCCTCTTCAGAGCCAGATATCTCTGACAAAAATTAATCAACAAAGTTTCAGTAATAAGAATTTTGTTAAGACTGCATGCTGTCTAATTTGACTGGATGAAGATTATTGTGCATTCAGAATATAGTTACCAACTATAGCAACAGTTTAAAGAGAAATCAAAACATAAAATGCATCTTAAAATTAAAAAAAATTTAAACATTTATCTTTATATGCATATCAAAATTGACCTTTCTGAGCATAGAGGCTCAGAGCATAGCAAAACAGCATTCAACATGTATACCAAACATGAAAAGCTAGCAGATCAACTTCCATAATAGTGTCATGTCAAATGCACAAATGAAGAAGACCCTTAGGTGATCCTTTATAAAGTAATAGCACAAACACATAGAGCTGGTAACTGAATCAAAGTAAAACTTGTGTGATTTAAAAAAATGTTAAAGTATGAAGACAAATATTTTAATCTACAATGCTAATAATCTATGTCCAGTAAAAAAAGAGGGTTTGTTCAATTTAATATAGCACCCCAAAACAAGCTGTCAACTGAATAAAGCAGCTCAGCAACCAATGCAATGAATCAACACTGAATTCTCTTTGAAAATACGGCAGTTATCTGTTGGCATGACATCATGAGGCATTTACGTAATCCTCTTTTCTATTTTCTGTCATGTTGCTTGTGTTTGTTCATTTGTTTGTTTTTATTTTTTCGTAGAACATCGTTTTAGTTATGGCGCTATATAAATGTCTTATATATATATATATATCAACGCTCCAAATCATATAAATGTGTATCATACACCAGTGTACATCAGTATTACACTGGTCAGTATTATTTGTGTTTCGAAAGTGGAAAGTCGATTTGACCCCTCGATGCTAAAGATAATCTCTGTTTGATTTTTAATTCCAACTGTTTTGACCAGCAACTTGTATGAGCCAAGGTTCAATCTTTCATTATGTGCTATAATTGAACTAACTACAACGATGTACTCTATTGATTCCCCTAATGAACATTAGTGTACTATTGACCCCAATGTGCTTCAATGTATTATGTTTTTCCTTATTTATTACAAAGTTTGTTTTCTGTAATGGAGATCTGGGTTTTTGCAAATGCAAACTCAATCCAACATATTGAACTTCTTAATATGGCCTAACCATGGCACTGGCTTTCAGTGTATACATACATTGTTAACATTCTACCTTGCAAATATGAAAAGAAAATGAGGAGATAGTAAAAATGGTTTCAGATCCTGTTGGCTGCTATGACTCAATGATTCCATAGAATTGCACAATGAGTAACTGACGGCTCACAGACATGATAAATTAAGATATCTCCCAAATGGAACACAATTTTTCTTAGCTGTTTGCATGGTTTTGTTTTTCTTTACAAAGACCTCTGTCATATAAACTTAAGATGATGGTTGGATATGTGTCCCAGGGCTTTGATTGAATGCAGGCTTTACTCAGAAATGTATCACTAGATTGATGTTGTCCCCAGTATTAACCTGTGTTCTAAAGAGATTATCACTTCTTTGATGAAACTCATATATGGGACATAAATTTATGTTAACCAGAGAACAGGCTAATTATTATCAATCCATTCTGTGCAATTGTTGAGAATTTTAATATGATATAATTATCCTTCAGCTGTAAGAATCTACATTGTAGATCGTCACAAGTTCTTGAATTGTTGCACTAGATCCATTACTTTCCTTTACTTCTATAGCTTTCTTAAAGCCTTGTCCTACATTCCTACATGATATGGTTCTAGTGGTTTCAGGTGTATTATACTACACAAAATTCATAATGGTGGTCATGAAACTTGATGGTCCAAACTAAACGAGTTAAATAGATAATATTCGGCAAATGTCGAGTACAGTGGCGGAGCTAGGGGTATTGGTCAAGGGGGGCGAGAATGGTCTGTAGGGGCGCTTTCGACACTATCTAAGCGGAGCGCCACCACAGGTTGGCGCGGAGCGTACAGAATTTTTTGGAGTAAAGATACTCCCTAGATCGCCGGAAATGACCCTTTCCTGGCCTTGCTAATTTGCAGCTATAAAGGAAGAATAAATAGGTGTCATCACAAAATTACACCAACCAAATGTGACAAATGTCAATAGGTAGATGAGAGCGCAATAAACAAGTCAATAATCGCGAATAAATAAAAAGTGGTAAAAGCTGAAAAGGGCGCCAGCAGTCCATTTGAGTCCGTCATGGGGGGCATCCGCCCCCCCCCCCTGACTGTATGGAAGCTCCGCCACTGGTCGAGTATACACTTGAACACTATACAGGTATCTAACAGAAAGTGGATAGCACTTACATATATGATAAAAATTACATCGTCCTGAAAATACATGACTCAATAAGGAACAAAGCTAGAACAAGATTAAAGATGATTTAAAACAAGATGGCATTGAACTCACAATGACAGATGCTTGTTCTGGTTTGAGAGATGGTAATGATGATGTAGATTGACCATCCATCCTCTCCCTTTCTGGTGATTTCTTCAAGTGACTATCAGCCTTGCTAAGAGACAGATCTGCTTTCTTCTCTAGAGGAAGACAAGCGTCTAACCTGGGACAGTCCTTTGATGTCACATGACTAGAATAATCACCATCTCGTCCTTTCTCCTCAGTTTCTGAATCATCAGTGCTGTTCTCTGAGTCAGAATCACCATAGTCAGGTATAATTGCTAACATTTTGGGGAGGGGGGTTGGGAGGGGTGTTGTTTCAGACAAATTTTTTTCAGAGAGGAAGTTTAAAGTTCCTCTCAAACTTTTGCTTGTGGGGTGAAGGTTACTTGGTACCTGAAAATCAAGCAAAGTGAGAGATATTTAGACAATTAATATCATGTAAAAAGCATTGTAGATAACAGTGAAAACTGTAGGTGGCTATAGGGTGCATTCCATTTTATATAACTACTTTGTTTTTCCATCATAACAACAAAAATATTAGGAAAATCACAGAATTAGGGAAATAGCTGTGAAAGAAAGTTTTCTAGGAGCTCAATTAATTGTTATCTACTCCCAGGATCTTGTGTTATTTTACCACCTTAACTATTTGATTTAATCTTGTAAACATCAGAATCAGGGATCACCATACCATTTCAAACCATAAATATTGTTGGATATATGTGAGTATAATAGATGCAGTTATGTTGCTGAGGTATGGGTTCCTATATTTTTACAGCTTGGATACATGCACAGTGTTCATATACTGCATGATATGTTATACAGCATGGTGGGCTCATAATCGACGCACTTAATGTTTTGATCAACGATGTCTATCAAGGAATAATCCAAATCATTCAACTGTATGTGTTTTTCATATCTGTATAGTTCCTCAGAAATGTACTGATCTCAAAATATTTATTGTTCTGTACCTACGCAATGTACAATTGAGCGGAATTTGACCACAAAACGTCTGCCGTGTCAAGTTCTTCCATACCACAAACTGAAATTGACACATTCGTCGATAAGCGATCTGAATCTTTTGTGTAAACTCTAGATGCTGTTTGCTATGCTCTGAGCCTCTAAGCTCAGACAGGTCAGGTCCAAGAGAGTAGTGGTATCATGTTAAGGTAATATTCGTTATTTTTAGGGAGTAAGATTTCCACATGCCAAAATATGTGCAAAGCTGGGGGGATGTATGTTAAAGAGGTTATGAAATGAAAAAAAAGTCTTTGTCATCGTATTCTGTACACTCGTACCTTTCCAATGATACCCAATTTGTGTCAAACGAAGCTTGCATTCTCGAGGAATAAACGATCAAAAATTCGAGGGTAGTAAAAACTTTCTAAAAATTGTTGTATTTACGGTAACGCGGCGTGACGTCAGTCGAGGAACTCAGCTCACTTCCGAGACGCTATGTTTACATTCTTAAACGTCTGAGAACACACACCATTACACTGTTGCTGTGCTCCGTAGTAATTGAGATTTGGTGTTTTGAGTTTGTTTTTACGTAAATTTATCTCGTAAATGTTAAAAATGCCGAGCCGATATGTGGTATCAGGTTGCTCCACCAC
>JAIPMN010020481.1:0-18062 GCA_020650975.1 Apostichopus californicus | reverse complement strand
TGGGGAGGAGGAGCGTATCACTTGTATAGGGGGGGGGTGTGGCATCTGTGGGGGGGGGGGGCTGGTATGAAGATTTTGTTATGCTGAGCGAATTAATCACTAGAAAAGCTGAATTTCATCGATGGCATTCTTTATGCAAGGTATCGATTGAGAAGAGGCGTAAAAGACACCACAAGAACTTATCAACCCTATATAACAGGGTTGTCCAACCTTTTGCAGAGGAGGGCCACATGGAATGATTATGATGGAGGAGGGGGCCGCATGAACCCTACGCTCGATTTTTCGATTTTTTGCCCGAAGTCCAAGGCAACAAAATGTGAGCACTGCGCGCGGAGCACACTGATTTATTTTCCTTCCTGATAAAACAAATTAATAAAGTCCAGCTGCCCCCCCCCCCCCCTCCGCTGAGAGTGTCACACAAACTGACCTGTATGCAGTTTTTTGGACCCAGAAGGTTCGAATGATTGATTATATAGCTTCAAATTGTTATAAATAAATCTGCTCACTAAAATTTCGCACCGTTGAGCATCTCTGGCGGGCCGGACGCATCCCTGCGGCGGGCCGGACTGTGGCCCGCGGGCCGTAGGTTGGACAACCCTGCTATATAAGATGGTGTTGATCATGATGTCATTTGGGAGACACCGTAGATATGTATTACGAATTGTTTGCTGTATGAGCGGCAAATGGGGACTCAAAGCTGAACATTTTGGACCTAATGTTATAGTCGTACGTTGACTTTGAACAGAGAGGCCTACCGTGAATATGTACGAGAAATTCATCCCTTAATTTCTCAGCGACATGATTACACTGGATGCAGAAATACAATTCAAAGTTCTTTAGATATTCCCATTATTACAATTATTACAACAGATTTATTTAGAAAGGAGCTTAAGGACATGACGGAAAAGGAAATTTGCCGTCAAAATGAAAACGATTTTACTACGGATGCCGTGTAATGACATTTATACAATCTGTGTGAAGGTACTGTAGTTCTTGTGTGGAAAACTTGGGGAATATTCTGAAAGTTGGGAGTTTTCATGAATTACATCAAGGATTAGTTGAAAAGGCCATAAAAGATCGCGTGATGAGGGTCAGCAAACAATTTCCCTCATTAGGATGGAAAGTATCGGTGAGTGAGGGTTGAAGAGGGGGTTAAAATTTGACAGAGTAACTAGGGGAACTGATAAATCGTTCAATGAATTAAGTACGCTATATATAATCAGAATTGATCCATTAAAACTTGAAATTGGTTTTACAAAGAGAGTCCCATTGCTATTGTTTACAATGGTCCAGTAGTCAGTACAGTAGTCCATATTAGCGATTGAGTTCCACGGTATGGAAAAGGCTTATTAACTTCCATTGAAAGTTTAATTTCACACCAAAAAACTGAGTGACAGAATAAATTTATTACGACCACGCATTTCCTTGCTTCAATTTATTTTAAGAGGTAATTGATTTACATATTTGTGATTTCATTCCTTTTATTAATCGACCAAGAGGTTTAGAAAGAGGATACAGGATTGAAACTTCGTACTTGTGATAGTTGCATTGCGGCTTAGTTATGTGCCTGACATGAAGAATTATCGCGAGAATCGTTTCCTAAGGAGAACGTTCAACTACGGTTCGCATTAGTGTCATTTTCTATCTATCTATCTAAAGGTCCGAAGTTTTGGAAGATTTCTTAGTCTTATTCCATGTCCTTTATAGACCGCCATACTTTGCCGTAGGTATCAAAATCAAAATAATGCAGAACAACGAAACGTCGTCGGCTAGGCAGAGAGAAACCTGTTTAATTACATTAAAGCTTTTTCTGGCTCACAAACTATCCTGATCAAGATGCTTCTTTGGCGCTTAAGTAATGGTATAATGACTGGCTTTTTCATTCTGGCGGCATATGTGCAGGTAAACATTGTTCAAGGATCGAAGTTTTGTGTGAAGTATCTTAGGCCTTATCATTGGTAGTATTTACGCGAATTTCTGAAACAATGTGGCCGTATAGGCCTATCAAGCCTACACCGTCAATTAGATTGATCGCTCACTGTAGTAACTGGTCCTGGTGAGTAGACCCAATTTTGGTGTAACTTTAGAATATTCCACCACAGACACCCTTCTGAAAACAAGTATGTTCAGTTGCAGTGAAGTAAATAGCCCTCCATTTATTTTGAGAACGATGCAATGCTATGTCAAATTATTTTCAGAAAAAATGAAACTTAATCTGTACTAGGATGGAGGCTCCATCACAGTTTCAGTGGGGATGAAACTTTTATGTTGACAAAGATGCATGTTGTGTACAAGTTTCATAAAGATGACAAAGCCTCCTATCTTAAGCCTCCTTTCAAAGCCTGCCTCTGAAAGCAGCTGTTCATCTTCTATTCTCAAAAACAGAAGAGATACACAGGATGAGCAAACTTGAACAGAGAAACTTGCAAATTTTATGATCAAGGTGTCCTTTATTCATCCAATTGGTCAATTCCTTGAAATGAAGGTGTTTCCTGACAGTCACAGGATGCTCAATACTATGTGTATATACAGCATGGCCAAACGATAGCATATTTTACGTTCAAAGCATTATTTTACTGACATTGAAAATGCTACTAAAAGAGAATGAATTTGGGACCCTCCACACTACTTCCTGTTACTGTACAATCACTGACAGAGAGAAATTTTACCCGGTTTGTCAAATGATGTTTTAGACGGAAATAGAGTGATTTCTTGTCGCAACTTAGGGATAAAAATAAGAAAATCTTGCAAAAGTCCACTTTCACTGTCAAAGCACGACTTGGGAATTTGACTTGGATCTCAAATATTCAACTTTTTAATCTCAAAGTTTCAAAGCTTTTGGAAGATTTCATTTGCTTTTACTTAGCCCTATAGAGACCGCTATACTTTGCCTTAGGTATCAAACTCAAAACAACCCAAAACAACAGAACACTGTCGGCTCCTCGGCCAGTCAGATCAAATACTGTCTGTATTTAATCTCCTTTGGTGCATCAGTATTGATATTTTTTTAGTTTGTTAACAGCTATATTTGTTAAACATTAGTGCCATATACTGAATACAAAGTTTGTTTGATCTGTACGTTCTAATGTTGGAGCATCTGTATTTGTTACCATGACGATTATGTAAGGTCGTACCGCTGAGTTAGTTTAATCATTAAAAGTTTTTACCGTTCCTTTCACTTTTTATCATCCTGCAGAAAAATGATCCCGATTCATACATTTGGATGGTGAGTGTTTTGCATGATTTACGATGGTTTTAAAAATATTTTCTACAAATGTTAAATGTATAATATCTGAATTGTTTGTTTAGAACTGTAAACATGATTTGCTTAGATATGAAACTATGGACAATATTTGTTACAATCTAAAATCATGACTTTCCCCTTTATGCCTTGATAATTAAGTCAGGATAATTCCTTTTTTAAAAAAAGAAAGAAAAAAAAAAGGAGAAAAAAATGTTAGTTAGTAGTTGTAAGTGGCTTTAGGCTGCCAACGTATTAACAGCTGGTTGGTGACACTGTTGTTAGAGAATGCAAACTAAAAGAGAGAGAAAGAATTACTAATAGCCTGTTTCAAACAAGCTTCCTGAATTGTCAGTATATAATCATATGTTTGTAATTATAACTGATCAAACTGCTGTAGAATATTTTGAATTCATATATCCCTTTGTTGAACTTTACTTAACGGTTAAAGTACTAATGATTATTTATATATTTTTTTCTCCCAGACATTATATTCTCTGCCAGCAGTCATCTGTTTCATGTATTTTCTTCGCATAACAAAGCCAGGTAAGTTCATTTAACTTGATTCTTTTAAAAAAAAGAAAGAAAGGTCTACCAAGTTTTTGAAAATTCTTTACATTCTTTATAAGGAAGGTCACTTTAACAATATGTTCAATAGATAGAGTGAAATAATGAAACTTAAATAAATGAACAATGGAGGGATTGTCTCTATGTTTGACAGGTTATCGTTGACCAGGGGAATATTTTGATACGCCTTGAGCACCGTTATTGGTGGATATGTCTGCGCTTTATAAATCCTCAATATTATTATTATTAACAAATCATTTTGCAACTTAAAATCATAGTTTACGTTAAACAGAAAGTGAGATGGCCTGAATTTTATTCTTAGTAGAAAACCACTTCAGAGGCAGGAGGCTGCCATTGTTTCAAATCTGTCTGTTACTACCAAATATATCTACATTGCAAGGCCAAGCACTTCCAAGGCACTTTAATAGTTGGAAGAGATGTCTGGCAATGTTGCATACTTTTACAGAAGATTGTCGAATGGATACCTGTAGACGTCTACTCGTAACAAGTGAAGCTGATGTGGCCAACACTTCAGCTTTACGCCATGTATTTCAACCTAAGTGCCTGGAACATTCCATTTAAGTACATTCTTCTGCCCTCTTGGTACTTGGTTGCACAGTAATTACTTGGTACAGTAATAAATCCATTTCGGTACTGCTCTACAAGAATGTGTTCAATATTAAAAAGATGAGATAACACAATTTTAGCAGCCGTTTCTTATACTGTAGCAGCTATCTTCCCTTTCATTGTTTTGAAAGTCTTTGGCAATTGTTTACTTTTCAGTTGTCGATTGTGATGGAACTCAACCTTGTAAGATACATCTCTACGGATCAGTGTGATGACCGTCATAAACTTTTACCCACAAATATTACAAATGTTTAAATTTATTGGTTTTATATTTTGCATCCAGAATTTGGTTAAGATTCTGCAATTTTCATTTCTACTTCAGATAATTTCCTACTCGTCAAGTTTGCTCAGCTACATATTGTGGTCTGTTTATTGGTTGGAGCCTACACCTGCATTAAGCTCACTAAGGCGATGGGTTCATCCGAAGGCAAGAGGTTACAGCTACATGAACATGAAGAAGCAAGGTATTGTAGCTTTTGCAGGCATTGGTATCATTTTGGGATATCCATGGGGTCCTTACGGGATAACTACAGGGTCATTACGGGATAACCACGGGCCATTACGGGATAACCATGGGTTCATTACGGGATAACCATGGGGGTCATAGGTTACAGTTCTCATTGTACATTGTATAATGAGGTATTTACCACTTTGCGTACCCAATGTGTAGATTTCTACGCCACGGTCTGCTAAGTTCTAATGTTGTATTTGTCTGACCGAACAGATCTCAAACCATAAGCAATACCTACATAATTGTAATCTAACATGTTACAGAAAATGTGTAATATTTACCAGTTTTTTTATAAGTTACAGCAGAATAAAATCATTTCCCTTTGAACCCGATCAGAATGAACTCTAGTCGGGGTTTGTAAGCAACGAAGCCACCTTGGCATAGTTCCCAACCTTCCCAAACTAGATTCCTTGGCAACCCATGTTGTAATTATCCTAGTCTGGTCGCAACTCGTAAGTTTCTGAGGCCTAAAATCCCGAAATCACAATTTCTGCATGGGGTGTGATAATAATTCAACTGGACATTGACTGATCGATGTGATTGCCATTAAGTTTGCACGCAAGTTTACAAATAATGGCTCGCACACGCATTTATCAGATCTTAGGTAAACAAATCATCATACAACTTGAAGAAGAAGTTAACTGTCAGTTTCCACCGGAGACATTATTCACCAATCACTTATTCTGTTTGCCACAACCCAGTTTGTGCCCACCCCCCTCCTTGTGACCCTTTTTTGTGGTTTGTGAACCACACTTTGAGAATTCTGAACTTATTAGAAATGCCACTAGCAAGTTATTGAATCAAAATAATGTGTAAAAGTTAGTTGGCCTGACGTTTCGATCCTAGCAGGATCTTCTTCAAAGGCTAAATGACAAGTAACAGTAACAGACGGGACAAAAACACACACAGAATACAGAGAGGTTAATGTAAATGAAGTAATTGAATCGAAGGTCTTACCACATTACACCGAGGAATATCTTGTAGCCTGGGCACTAACAGGAATATCTTGTATGCAGGGCATCAAGAGGAATATTTTATATTCTGGGCACTAAGAAGAATATTTTGTAGCCTGGGCACAAAGAGGAATATTTTATATTCTGGGCACCAAGAGGAACATTTTGAAGCCTGGGCACTGATCGATTATGAATAAAAGTTGTGAGAATAGACGGTCCATTACTGCGTTGTCAACAGTGAAGTCTCTTTTCTTTTTCAGAGAATTAGGAGGCCTATGTTTCGTAATCTGCTGGTTGGTGATAAATCTGAAGTTTTTGAGGTAAGTGTTTTATAACAAATGAAAAAACATATCAAACTAAGTTTTGAATCGAGTGGAGCTCATAGAGATGTAAGATAGGTCACCGTGGGTCACTGCTTTGGACCAACTTCTAGCTCCACAACTACCCTTCGCTCTTTCAGAACGTTTTTAAATGTGAAGCAATTAGTATTTCTGTTTTTGCTCTGCACCTAATGCATACATCAGGTTCTCAAAATATTAAAAGATTATGCAATTACACATGAAAGTTACAGTAAATGTTTAAACTAAACCTGTAAAATCAGACAGAATTTTGACCAAAAGAAATTATTTAAAGCAGAGAGAGAGAACTTTATGGAATTTCTTATCTTCTCTTTTAGATCAAATCTATGGCAACAGAGAAGGTTATCTTTCCTGCAGCTTTTTGTGGCGCTGTTTCCTATATTATTATGGGTAACTTCTCATCGTAGTAAGACCTACCAGTCCAAAATCCCAGCGCACTGTAAAACGGCTTTCCAAGGTTCGTCAGGGACTATGGAATGCATGTCCGAGTGAAACCCTACCACCAGCTGTTCTCGTTATAAAAGTGAAAACTTTTCAAAGCAAATTTTTTGCTAACATATTAATATTGTATTCCACAATGTATCTCTCTGTTGCTTTGGATTGAGATTTCTAAAAGAGAAAAGCATGGAAAATTCTCAAGTAAATCAGATTTTGTATGCGAGTTATGACAGTTGAAATATTGAGATCCCATGAGGAGGAGCCTGTTGTATGGATGGATGTTGTACTAAGAAGGGATTATTTCATCTATGATGGTATATTACATCAGAACATACCTATTCATAATGGACAGTCCTTCATTTGTAAATGGTGTGTTTCATACTCAACTTGCTGTTTCCAATCTACATGGTAGTAGCATTGTGTCAGAGACAGGGGGGGGGGGTGGGAGAGGGGTATTGGGGGGTGGGTAAGGAGGGGATGTCTGGCAATGCTGCCTTCTTTTAGGTACTAGATTTACGGTGCTCTGTAAGACTCAAAGTGTATCTCTTTTGTATCACCCTGTGATAATATTATACGTATAGTTTTCTTGTAATTATTTTCTATTTTAAATAGTCTTAGACTACTCCCCATTCCCCTGCTCTCCCTCCCCCATTTCTATTCCCCACACCAGAGTGCCAGGTAACCTCACTGTTATCTTTCATGGAGTTACTTTCAGGTAACAAAATGAAGAAACACTGTTAAACTACCGTTAGTGCAATTCAGTTGATGTGTGTGTGTGCTCAGTCGTGTGCTGTAATAAATTAGTTTTAATATTGATGTATAGTTTGGAATTTACTCAACTGTATCAGCTTTTGTAAGTTTATATGGAAGTTTTTGTAAAATAAAGTCATTGCTTTTCAAATCTGTCATTGGTGCAATTCAATCCAGTTCTCAGTCGCGTGCTGTCAGAAGTTAGCTCACTTTACCTGTTTTGATAGCAGAATAAGTTGGGAGTTTAAACATTGATGCATTATGGGAAAAAACCCAAGTATACCAATCTTTGTTTTGTTGCTGCAACAAAAAGTATTAACATTCAGTCAATAAATGTAAAATATATTTGATAACGAGTGAATTGGTTAATAATGATGTTTATTTTATTCTGTTTTAAGAGAATATTAAAAGCTATAGAATTTGAAAACAGGTTAATAATAAGTTATTTTTTGGCAGAGAATCATGGTCTTTTTGGAGTGAATATTTCAGACAGATCATATTTTCTGTACATAGTTAACAACAAATGCCCTTAAAGGTGACTCACTCTCTTGTTGTTATAGAATCAATAGTTTATGAACCAGAGTGAGAAATTTGTCAATTCAATAATTTATTCATTAAACAGTATTTGGTGAGCTCAGATTTTGCAATATATTGAAGGATAACTTTACCCACAAATTAAATGTTTATATGTTGATTTATATATATATATATATATATATATATATATATGCTGATTATATATGAGTAATCACTGGTTTCCACCAGTGTTCTTGGAACATGTACCACAGCCCTTTATATTTGTTTTTGTAAGGGAGACCACTGTTGTGATTGTCAATTGACTTCTAAGTTCTAACCACATTTTTGGGGGCAATGCTGATGATCTTAAAATTATTGTGGCATTTGTTGTTGTGATATTTATCAATCCTACTAATTGATTGTACTACTTCTCAAAGGCTTGGTTTACAAATTTATGAAACGGAGATAAGACAAACCCACAAGTATATTAAATGTTGGTTTTCCTGTATTCAGCCTTAGTTTTTGCCCGAAAACAAAGACTGGCCTGCACTAAAATTGTAAATATTTAGAAAGCAAAAGGTGAGCATAGAAATAAATAATTTCATATTTTTAGATGTATGATTTACAACTGTAAATTATAATTTTTTGCAAGATTGTATTTTTTCTTTATCTTCAAGATGACTCATAGTGCTTCAAGGTGACTTGTTAAAATGAATATAGAGACATTGCGATAACCACTATAGAGACATATAGAGATAGATATAGAAACATTGCGTGCCACGTTCATAGATTAGGTAAAGTACATCGGCATTCACAACATCCATTATCACCACACATGCCACATTCAATACAAATAGCCTCCGCTCCCCCCTCCCCCCCCCCCTCTACACACACACCAAATAACCACAAGTATCCTCCTGTTACTTTAGTCACACATACAATACTGTATTGCCATTAGCTATTAACTTTCATGCAGAGACTACATCTCTAAACCATCAATTCTAGACCAAACTTCATCTCAGCTAGATCTATATTTTAGCCCAAAGCTTAATGGTGAACACAAATACAAGTTTGCCCCAGAAGCATCACTGGTACCCTACATCAATTGTACAAGTTGTCTCTCCCACCATGATACCCTACATCAATGGTTCAACTTGTCTCTCCCACCATGACTGGTACCCACATCAATGGTACAACTTGACTCCCACCATGACTTGTACACCACATCAATGGTACAACTTGTCTCTCCCACCATGCTGTAATTATACAAATTAGCTTGTTTCCAAAGCCTACCTTCCACCCTAGACCTAACTTTAGCTCAATAACTGGCTTCCATTCAGCATGACAGCTAACGACCTACATCTAATATTCTCCACCAAACTCCACCTCTGTGAGATGTTAGCCACAACTGCCTCCCGATCTCTCAGGACTCCCTCAGAAATGGTGTGCAGCATAGGCTTGTGCTTCCGCGATCCTCTGCCGGCTGTGAAAAAGAAAAATGAAAAAAAAAAAAACCTGAGAGATGAACTCAAACCAGACAAAACTCAGATGTTAAGTTCAGGATTTGAGATTATAAAATGATACTTGGTTTGAAGATTAATTACCTGTACCTGTCTCCCCAGGCCTTACAAATGCATTCCATTTATCTGTACCAGTCAAGCAGCATGTCTCCCCCTCTCATGTAGAATCAGAGATTAACCTTGTAAGTTTGACAGGAATGGGGTACGGGGGAGGGGAAATGCTCTCACTAAATATTGTCATGAAAAGAGTAAACAGTTTATTTTTTTCCCCCACATTCCTTGGGTTTGTTGATTTTGTGTTCCCCTTTATATCATATATAGATCTGTTTACCCAATCTCTGTGTACAAATATATATAATATCTTCAGTCCTTTTAATAACCGGAATATGCTAAGCTGTTTAGATTGGAGATGTTACAAACCATTTTAAATCTTTGCAAAAAAACAATATATTTAACATTTTCATTGCCTCTCTGGAATATAAAAGTCTGCGCCGATGCAACTTATTATTGCCATTGACCTAACGAGGCTACTCGCTAAAATGAACTCAAGTTTGTGACCCTTGTGTTGGTATAGTGCATTGTGGGGCATGAATGTCCAATATGGCTGTTCTGATACCATCTCTTACCTTCTGAGATGTGCACAAACCATTTTCCTCTTGTACGTCTCAAAAATATGTTAACTTCTGAACTATTCTACCCAAAAAAACTGGCTCTGACTATATCAAGTAAAATGACTTTCATACCTGCCACATCTGCTGCTTGGTCGAGGAGTGGTGGGGGTGATTGAGGGGGGAGGTGTAGATTTTACTCCACGGTGAACGGAGGAGTCAGACGAAGAATGGTCAGTTTTGTCCTTAATCACCTCTGATGGAAGAAAACTCATAGAGGCTCTAAGATCTGCAAAGCTGGAATATAAACAAAACACAAAACAATAGACCATTGTTAAAGTAAATTATGTGAGGTAGATACCACAGGCTTGCATTTAAAAAATGCTTTCAATTTTAGATTCAAAAGAGAAAAGGAAAAAAGTGGGTGCCTTACTGTACTAACACAAAATTCAATAGAAAATGCATCTGGCAAAAGTCTTATCCAGTATCAATGTCAATGCTCGTGAAGGTTTTTTTATACTCAAATTTTTAAAGAGCAGAAACATCTTCTTTGACAAGAGCACAGTTCTAATCGGTGATTTTTGGAAGACAAAGAACAGCAATGTTAGATCTAGAGTATAACCATTAATTAGGACTGGAGTACTCAAATTAATACTGGAGCAGTGGTCTATGAACATAGAGCCACTCTAGTGAGCATCCTCGTAGGTGAAATTAAAACAAATTTCTGTCAATAAATGCATAATGTATGGCGGAACAATTTAAGATGAATGACTAATATACCCCAATGTCCGAGGTAAATGTTCACAAATTACTATAATATTACACAGTGTTTACCTGGATGACAGACCGGCTTCAAACGTCGACAAAGAAGTTTCGACATGTTGCAGTTGGTTTTCAACCTGTCTGGTACTCAGTGCTGCAAAAAAGAGAATTTAGCAATCAAATGCCGTCACTATGAAATAGTGCTGGAAAAAATTACTCGCAAATTCTACGAGAGAGTTTCTACTGTGAATAGTATGTGTAACAAATAAAAGGGTATTTATTATGATCTTGGACTGATCTTCTGCAGAGGTACACTAAGTGGAAACAGAGGAACTCGAGGAGTTAACTTGACTTTGAATAATGGCATCTCATAATGGTGGCTACATGAGGGGTGTGTACTCATACCTGATGCTGCCGACATATAATAGGTACACTAGGGGTGTTGATTCGTACCTGATGCTGCCGACATGGGTCTCATAATGGGTACATGTCCGAGGCCACCTCTTTGTTTCTTAACATGGAATCGATCCACCATTTCCAGACTTTCTAAAGACGAAGCTAAGTCTTGTTTGAAGGTTTGATAAATGGAGTCATCAGCACAGACTGGATTATCTTCAAGGATTATCTCAGTTAGGTAGGAACACTTCTGTAAGCAAAGCTGGCAACAAAGGAAAACAGACATCACATGACCATCGTTGCAACTGACCAAACTTTCCCCAGAAGATCACTTGAAAACCAAGCTGCACACACTTTAGTCTGCATACTGTTAGTGTGTAAAGCATACAAATGTTCTAAATATTATTTTAAAATAAAACAAAAACGGTTAGTAAACTGCTTATCCACTAGAGAGCCTGTATAAAAGAATGTGTAAGAGTAAGTGGGCCTGTCATTTCAATCCTTGCAGGATCTTCTTCAAAGGCTGAATGAAGTGAAATGAGATACTACTCAAACATTATGCAAGAGATTAAGTCAAGTTTTGGTTGCCTGGCAACATGTTTATGCATTCTCTCTGTTGTCTCCTCAGGAAAAGTCAACCAGTCAACTGATCTGATTTTATATGCCAGCAAAATCAACACCGATATCTGGAGTTTTCCTCTCATAAAGAATTGGTCACCACTATGACATCGACGGTTCACAAGCTATAGGGAACAACCCAAAGGTAGGTTGCAAAATGTGTTTCAGTGGCCAGATTATTTTCCCATATGTCAGAATATTACTCTATATTTAATTCTTTTACAGCTTTCCCACATCCATAGCCTAATGCAGCTTTCTCACATTCTGAACATCAATTCTGAGGCATGTGGGGGAAGGGGGGAGGGGGATGGGCGATGGTCTGGAATGGTTCAGTCCTCATGGAAGCTACTGGGTCATGACCATCATGGGCAAAAACAGTCTGCAGAATGGTGATCTACGTATTATTTTCTAGTCGTATTTCAGAAATGTGGTACTTTTCTAAGTTACTACAATAAACCCATTACATTACAGTGTCTGCCACCAGACTAACACAATTCCTGTTTGCAATGTTCAGCATTAATGCTTTGTAGTAAAACTGTTCAGATGATATGACAACTTACCAGCTTCTCAATATTATCTAGCTTGTTTCTTGCCACTAGTAGCACTTCTAATCTGGGAAACTGGTCAGGGAATGTAGATAAGTTACATAATTTGTTGCCACTGCAGTCCAGATACTGCAAGCATCTGAAAAGAAAACAACATCTCAAAATCAAGGTGAATTCTCCACGAGGCAAAGGAGAGGAGAATGTTACTCCTGGATCTTTTTAATCTCTGTCCTACAGTTTTGTTTTTTATCTCCAAAATTCCATGAACAGCCAGTGAGATTGTTTCTGAATATTTCTGTAAGCGGGCCCCTCAACTTATAAATTTACATATCTATCCAAACTCCTCCTCTTCCCACAACTAAAAATGGTGTTTGGAACAACCACCCCCCCCACCCCCAATTTTTCTGTTACATATTTTGCATCTTAGAACCTACCTATCTTTTCATGTCAGTACACCCACCTGATACTAGAAATTGTAATGTTGTTAGGGTTACACTTACTGTAATTTCGACAGTGCCTTGAGACTAGTGTTCGTCAGTAGGTTATATCAATACACTCACCTAATACTAGAAACTGTAATGTTGTTAGGGTTACACTTACTGTAATTTCGACAGTGCCTTGAGAATATTGTTGGCCAGTAGGTTATATCAGTACACTCACCTAATACTAGTAACTGTAATGTTGTTAGGGTTACACTTACTTTAATTTCGACAGTGCCTTGAGACTAGTGTTGGTCAGTAGGTTATATCAGTACACTCACCTAATACTAGTAACTGTAATGTTGTTAGGGTTACACTTACTGTAATTTCGACAGTGCCTTGAGACTAGTGTTCATCAGTAGGTTATATCAATACACTCACCTAATACTAGAAACTGTAATGTTGTTAGGGTTACACTTACTGTAATTTCGACAGTGCCTTGAGACTAGTGTTGGTCAGTAGGTTATATCAGTACACCCACCTAATACTAGAAACTGTACTGTTGTTAGGGTTACACTTACTGTAATTTCGACAGTGCCTTGAGAATATTGTTGGCCAGTAGGTTATATCAGTACACTCACCTAATACTAGAAACTGTAATGTTGTTAGGGTTACACTTACTGTAATTTCGACAGTGCCTTGAGACTATTGTTGGCCAGTAGGTTATATCAGTACACTCACCTAATACTAGAAACTTTAATGTTGTTAGGGTTACACTTACTGTAATTTCGACAGTGCCTTGAGACTATTGTTGGCCAGTAGGTTATATCAGTACACTCACCTTATACTAGAAACTGTAATGTTGTTAGGGTTACACTTACTGTAATTTCGACAGTGCCTTGAGACTATTGTTGGCCAGTAGGTTATATCAGTACACTCACCTTATACTAGAAACTGTAATGTTGTAAGGGTTACACTTACTGTAATTTCGACAGTGCCTTGAGACTATTGTTCGTCAGTAGGTTATCTGCAAGGGATAACACCTGGAGGGAAATAAATATCCCGGCAGACTGTTTAAGATTCTCATAACATTTGTGGGTTTCCAATAGCAGTGGTTACTGGTATGTTATGATTTGATCAACTGCCTGGCATGATCCACAGCTGAGGGAATAATTTAATTGGTATCGTATCGCAAAGAGCTATGCAAAATTTTCAAAGTGCAAAGATGTATATAGCAAGATTGGTACACAATGCAAAGATGTACATAGCAAGTTTTGTACACAGTGCAAAGATCTATATAGCAGTTTTGTACACAGTAACTATGGGTTATTTTGGTAGTAAGCCCGACCCCACGCTGTACCAATTGAACACGACCTAACTCAACCAGACTGTTTTAACATGGATAATGGTGGGTAGTCAGGCAGCGTATTTGTGCTCAAGAATGTAACTGAACAATATTTGACCAGTTTTACGTTGCACCGGATTCAGTTACGAAACTCATCCTGCAGCAAAGGTCTGATTGGCAGTGCAACAATGTGTACGGTGGTTTATGACTAACATTGTAGTTTTAACAGATAGAACCAACCGCAGGGGAATGATTTTGCATGTTATCTAAATGAACACCAGTCATAAACGGAAACAGTAATTGTGTACACTCATCAGTCTTGCAGTTCGCAGGGTCAGTTGTAGGACAATGCATCTTCAACAAATATAGAAATTATGCCACAACGGTAAAGTTTGGGGGGGGGGGTGGGGCAGTGTGTGGCCAGCCTAACAAGATCTACTTGGATAAATATAACTTAACTATCCTGAGCTTCAGGTGTTTAACATACCAATAGAGACTGGACTCCACTCAAACCTGAGATATCTCGGAGCTGATTGGACGAGAGATTAAATTCCTTTAACTGTTGATGAAAGTTAAAAGAGAAACCAATCTGTCAGTAACTTTTGGCATGTTGAAAACATACCCTATATATTGTAATGTAACAAACTGATTTTATTTAAATATTGAGATCATAATTTAATATGTCAAAGAGTGTCTTCTTTTTATTATTATGAATTCTGCAGAATATTATAAGAAATGGTAGATGCTGCATATGTAGTTTACTTCATTTAAATGTGGCAATAAAAGCTAGACATTGCGCAAACTTTGGCAGAAAAATGGCGGCGACATAGTTTTTGCAACCAGACAAGTCGCAAAAAAAATAAATAAAACCTTCCATTAAAGATGATGACTTTTTTTTGGGCCAAGAAAATTTTTTCAAAGACATAATTTTTTTGTTTACATTTGGCTTCTAAAACGTCCTTATACCAAACCTGTTTGGCACACTTACACATGATCATCCATATTTGATCGACTATAAGCAAAATTATCCAAGACAGAATCTGAAATGTATACATATACACAACAGGAACATAACACTCACCTTCTTGCACCTTCCAATGTCAGCTACAACCTCTAGTCTGTTATGTGAGGCATTAAACTCTTCCAACACTGATAAGGTATTTATTGACTGAAAAACAAAAAACAAAGAAAAGAGTCTACCTTCGTCAGTTATTATTATTATCAAAGTTGTCCCACCTATAGATATTAAAGAAAAAAACCTCTCCAAGATTATTCACATCCTTCAGAATGCCTCATTAGTCAATGATTGGATTACAAAAATAAAAAAAAATCTGCTCATTTTAATCATAACTAACTTTATTTTTTATGTATCTTATCAATCAGCCCTGACATAACTTTTGAAGTATTTGAGATAATCAAGGACAGGTGACATAGAAATAAGTGATAGCTATTGTAATTCAGTGTATACATCTGTTGATCTACATGACACAGTAGATCATGATAATCTTTTTTGATTTAAATTTAAAGCACGATATGGAATGGGGAAATTAAGAAACATCCAAATACAAGGTAAGACCGAAAAGAACGGAAAATAATTTCATCAGGCAAAAGAAAAAAAGCTTGACTGGATCAGGTCTTTCACCAACATACTGTACCTCATATCCAATCAGATCTATTCAAATTAGGGTGGCCCGTTGCCATGACATCAAAATGGAGGAGGACACACTAACAACTTATGGATGAAGGCTTGCATTGATATGCAAAAAAAAATGCTTTGCCGAAAGGATTCCGTCAAAATTTTAACAGCGATCCTTTGGATTTTGCCACAAATCCTCTTATATAAGAAATACCGTACATATATGTGTCCCGAGAGAGGTCATGCCAAATTATCAGGACTCTCTGGCCTATTAATGCCACCTGTTTTTGAAAAGTGTAAATTTGATTTGGTGCCCAAATTTCATAAAAATCAAACGACGCAACTCACAGAAATGTCTCGTAATTTGTTGAAACTGACATCGAGAGAGACCAGAGCTGATAAAGGTGCGAGTTCTCTTGATTCGATCATTTCCAGATGGTTGCTATCCAGGCGGAGGATTTTCAACCGCTTCTTACTTTTCAAACCGTCTCCTACGAAGCGAAAACAATTGAAACCGTTAAAAACCGTCACGCTTACAGTTTCCAAGATGTCCATCTTTGTACAGGGCACATTTTGTAAAAGCAGTTCTTAAAATGAAGATACAGTAGTTTGAATTTTTTCCTTGTCATTTAGCATGTTTCCTTTAAAGTAAAACAAGACAATTAATCCATCATTGCAATCCCAATTGATTTACAAGTTGTTTGCAAGAGATACAAAGTGAAATATTCTTTGTGAGTGCATAAGCGAGAGCTGCCCCCCACCACCCCCCCCCCCGCATCTCATAAAAAGATTTTGCAGGATATTAAAGGTTGTTCTGAATATTATATCAATATAATATCAACTATCCCTACGAATGGTTTGAAAGGCTGCAAACAGTTCTGAAAGTTTGTATTGATGTATGTAGCCGGTATCAGAAGCAATTCAACCGAGAAAACCCTAGCTGGATAAAGTTGGGCTTTATATCCAGAAGAAATCCACAGTTTGCCTATCTGCAATGGTAAATTGTAAATTGTAAAAACAATCCAAAATGAGCTACTATAAAAGTGTAAATTGGATGTGATGTGATCTGCAAGTGATATAAGCCGATCGAATTCTCCCACATGACCATGTGGCCTGCTTGGCGCCGATATTATTAAAACCTACCTCTTTGCACTATGACAATGATTCTGGATAGTAATTAACTTGAGCTCATACTGTGCTATTAAATATCCCTACTGCCTCCCCCCACCTTCCCCTCCCCCCTCTTGCCCTCCTCACCAAAGCATACTGTAAAGTAATGACTGCATTGCACTATTGCTCCAACGTTGAAACTAGCTTGACTAGCTTGTCAAACAATATACTGCCTCCCAAAGATGCTCCCACATCAGAAAGGATGGATTATATACTGACATTAGGCAATGTCTTTGAAGGTGTGATTAAAGCCCAAGAAAAAATTGAGATATTTATGTAAATTTATTGTATTTTTATAATTTATACCAATTCTTCTAATCCTGTTGTGCTGCAGTTGCAAGTGACATAAATCGTCAAGGCTGAAACAAAGAAGTAATAAAAAAAAAATGAATGAATTTTAATGAATTTATTAAAATTTTTGCAGACTTTTGCAGAACTTGTGAACACCAAAATGAAGAGGATTATCTATTAACTAATCAGTGGCGTATCCAGGATTTTCTGACCCGGGGGGCGCGAATTACTATCTAAGCGGAGCGCCACCATCGGTTGGCGCGCAGCGTACAAGAAAATTTCTGTTTTTGATACCCCCTAGATCACCGGAAATGGCACTTCTCGGGCTTGAAAATGACCAACCAGATGTACACTTTTTGCCTGAGAACCAAGTATTTCCCAATAGTTTTTTTTTTCCATCCATAACCTTTTTGAAGATTGTCACCAGTCACAAATCATGTTCGACCTCATCGCATGTCCTGTGGATCATTGCTTTTGTAGGTGACTCTACGTCGCGGCCCACAATACCCGTCAGCCCCACTTTTCAAAGTTTTCTCCATCTACATAAAGCATTTCGTTGTTTACATTAGCATCCCGCGGTATACTGCGCAACTTTCACGGACCGTACGGTACACTATGACATGCAATGTAATAACCGACGCTGGCTTATATGATATTGACATTAACATGTTAAAGCGCGCCGAGCGCGCAAAAAATTTTGGTTATTTTTGGCGGGCAAGTCGTTACAATTGCGAACTGTGGGGCACAACGAAGGATCTTGATCGCAAAATTGACACTTTTCAAAGGAGAC
>JAIPMN010020480.1:0-20692 GCA_020650975.1 Apostichopus californicus | reverse complement strand
TGCCTACCACCCCCACTGTGTCTATGCCTACCACCCCCTCTGTGTCGATGCCTACCACCTCACTCTGTCTCTGCCTACCACCCCCAGTGTCGATACCTACCACCCCCACTGTGTCGATGCCTACCACCACAACTCAGTCTCTGCCTACCTCCCCCACTCTGTCTCTGCCTACCTCCCTCACTCTGTATCTACCTACCACCCCATCTGTGTCTCTGCCTACCATCCCACTCTGTCTCTGCCTACCACCCCTACCCACTGTGTCGATGCCTACCACCCCTACCCACTGTGTCGATGCCTACCACCCTAACTGTCTCTGCCTACCATCCACACTGTGTAGATGCCTACCTCCCCCACTGTGTCGATGCCTACCACCCTAATTATGTCTCTGCCTACCACCCCCACTGTGTCGATGCCTACGACCCCCACTGTGTCGATCATCCTTACTGTGTCGATGCCTACCACCCCTGTGTGTCGATGCCTACCAACCTTACTGTGTCTCTGCCTACCATCCCCACTGTCCCACTGCCTACCACCCCCACTGTGTAGATGCCTACAACCCCCACTGTGTCCCTCTGCCTACCACCCCACTGTGTCGATGCCTACCACCCTCTGTGTCGATGCCTACGACCCCCACTGTGTCAATGCCTACCACCCCCTCTGTGCCTACCACCCTTACTGTGTCTCTGCCTACCATCCCCAGTGTCCCTCTGCCTACCATCCCCACTGTGTCCCTCTGCCTACCACCCCCACTCTGTGTCGATGCCTACCACCCCCACTCTGTCTCTGCCTACCATCCCCAGTGTCGATGCCTACAACCCCCACTGTGTAGATGCCTACAACCCCACCCCCTCTGTGTCGATGCCTACCACCACTGTGTCTCTGCCTACCACCCCCACTGTCTCTGCCTACCACCCCTACCCACTGTGTCAATGCCTACCACCCCCACTGTGTCGATGCCTACCACCCCCACTGTGTCGATGCCTACCACCCCCTCTGTGTCAATGCCTACCACCCCCACTGTGTCTCTGCCTACCACCCTCACTGTGTCTCTGCATACCACCTCCACTCTGCCTACCACCCCCACTGTGTCGATGCCTACCACCCCCACTGTGTCGATGCCTATCACCCCAACTGTGTCTATGCCTACCACCCCCTCTGTGTCGATGCCTACCACCCCACTGTCTCTGCCTACCACCCCCACTGTGTCGATGCCTACCTCCCCCACTGTGTGGATGCCTACCACCCCCACTGTGTGGATACCTACCACCCCCACTCTGTCTCTGCCTACCACCCTCACTGTGTCTCTGCATACCACCTCCACTCTGCCTACCACCCCCACTGTGTTGATGCCTACCACCCCGTGTCGATGCCTACCACCCCGTGTCGATGCCTACCACCCCGTGTCGATGCCTACCACAAGGCCTACCACAAGGGAGGTACAGTCCATTCCTTCTTCCAACCTATTATATTACTTTATTTTTCTCCGCAGGTCAAAGGGACCGTGCTGGGAACCAAGTTATGACGACAAAGAAGACAACACAAGATATCCTGTACTTAATTAACTTTTATGATATATAATTAGTATAAACAATATATACAAGAACTACTAAAATAAACCTCAAGGCTGTTTGCTAGTTTGACCACCCTTTGATTTCATTAGGGAAGTTTTTCAGACAAAGAATGTTCAGGCAGCTAGAAAGTAAAATGCCAAAGAATTAAACACTGTAAATGTAATAATATTAGTATAGTGTGAACCACCGTATAGGAACGACAGCCTACCACATAATACATCTTTGAGTATGCGATATAGTCCCTTAACATGTCGACTAACTATGATAACACTAATTGGATCACTATGTACCATCACTAACGATCTTGCCACACAAGTTGACAGGTTATGACGATCCAACAGCGAGCATCGTTTTCAACAGTTTCGTTAAATCAGTACTTTTTTTGAATTTGCTAAGGTTTCTTGTGAAAAGTGATGATTTTTTTTTTAGTTTTCTTTCAGTCCTTTCAACTACGTAAGTGTGGCTACACTGTGCAACAATATCTAACATTTGTAAATAATATATATTTTGATTTTTGACAAAGAAATATATGGTGCTGGTTTAAGTATAATGATAAAAATATTACTAGCTGTAATATATTAAGTTTGTACAGTATTATATGATAACCTTATTGTTTATGATACTAAATTTCTTTTTCTTTTCATACAACCATTTATCATTATTCAATTACATACAGTTTACCATGCATTTGTTAACCTTGTGTAACTTGTATCATCTATGACCAATCTGTGATAAGAAATAAACAAAACAGAAGTTACATCATCAATATTTACTCTTGCTTTGGCCTATTTTGTATCCATGGTTTTCATTTATCGTTCCTACAATACGTTTTTTAGTAGGATGGTCGAGACAAAAGTTTATTTTTGGCTGATAAAGTGAAACATTCTATGCACCCTGGTGAAATTGCATTTCTATTCTATACCAAAAGTAAACTTGTCATATATATACTATAGATGCACATTGATAAATGTGTTTCTTTAAGATGAACATGCAATATGTATTAACATACCATTACACAATAGTCATTACAGGTATTCATTAGATCACACACCCTTTATCAAAGGGCAAATGAAAAACAACTTTTTTCTGTCAGAATACAACAATTGCTTAAAGTTCATGGTACAAAATATCAATAATTTGAAAAACCACAAAGGATTGCATACAAATTATTTCACCATGGTGTCTAGTGAATGTTCTGATCAGTCGAAAAAGAAATTTACCTCTGGACTATTCCTTTAAGGTAACCCTTCCAACAAAGCAGTGGGACCAACATGTGATCAGACTATTAATGACGCTTTCCAGCTTCCTCAACAAATATCAACTTCAGTAGACTTCACAAATTAATCCATGAGTAATACTTGACAGATATTGTACATAAAAACCAAAATATTTTTAACATGGACAGGTCAATCTTTTGTAACTTATTCAAGATTATACCCATTGCAATAGACTTAACAACTTAAACCATTAGCAAAAATCATAAAATAGTGCCGAATATTTATGTAAAAACCCAAAGAGCATTTTCATATCTTATTCAAGACCAGTGGCGTAGGAAAGTACTTTTGAGTGGGGGGGCTGAAGACTGATGGCCGGCCTGGGGGAGGGGTCTTTTCTTGGATTTTTTTTGCATTTCCAGGTGGCCTCAGATGCAATTTGGTGCAATATAGCACACTTCAACACCCACTCCATTTTGTAAATAATTTTGCATTTTCACCTGGCCTTAGATGCAATTTGGTGCTCCAAATGAGATTTTTTTCTCATTTGGAAATGAAAAAGGGGTTTTCTGACTTGCGGAGCGGGGGGCGGAATGATACTTCCGCCCCACCATATTTTTCACTGGGGGGGCTGGCGCCCCCCCAGCCCCACCGGTTCCTACGCCCTTGTTCAAGACATATCCACTGCAGTAGACTATAACAATGAAAAGGCTTGTGATACTTGCCAAATAATTTATGTTAAAACCAAACAACATTCCTAATATGGGCTAGCATTGTGCGGTAGTGCAAATTTCCCACAACCGGTAGTGATGCAACATAAAATCCCCGGTATTGTAACTACTACCAGGATTTTCCTCAACATTTCATCTACAGTTCAAAGCACTTAGTTATGAGACTGTCAATGTCATACATTCAATGGCATAGCTTAGATCATGTACATACTCTTACACGTTCAATTATAAAAAAAAACATCCAAATAACACGCTATATTAGGGCCTTTGTTTTTAACATACTTTCAAGAAGAAAAGCACAAACCTTGGATAAAAGCACCCCACACCATCCTTCATTCATACTCGACATACGATATTAGATTAACATGTTCGCAAGTGGATAAAACCAGTAATCCGTACACAAACAGAAATTGGGGATTCCCCACTATACCATGAAATTGGAATAGGGCAACCCCTTCAAGTTCAAAAGTTCACAATGTAAGTTTTCAACTATCAACAAGTCACCACGTGTTTGAACCTTCAGATAAGAAGAATGTAACATAGGGGCTATGTAAATACAGGATTATAAACTACATACATGGTAATAGTACAAAATTATTTATATCGTTAATTGGCTGTGTTTTGTGCAGAAAATATACTTTCAATAAGTACCATATCCAAAATTAAAAACGTAGCCAAAGATAACTATAAATGACATCGGGGAACGTTTCGTAATAATAAACGATTCCATTCCAGTACAGCATCAAATCTCAAGTGCCGTACTGCACTGTGTGTACCAGTACCGTACCCTAGGCTATAATAATATACAGTCCCGGGCAAAGATGGATTTAAGCTGGATATACTCCCTGCGGTTTTGGCTCAAAATGTAGTAAATCGTTATAAATATTATATCAAAATGAGGTGAAATACATGTGGTAAAATTTTATACATGGGAACCTTCACAATCATCCTTTGAAGGAAGAATAAATAACGAAAATTTCAGAATAACTTTCAGGTCTTGCAACATGCTCAGCCCAAATAACGTTAGATATTTGGTGTACCTAGGTCCAAATTACAACGTGAAAAGTTGATTCGTTAATATATAGGTCTAGGCCAGTACGTAAATTCATCAGAATGTTATTCGAACTAGGAACACAGACACCAGAAATAAACGTGTTTTCTTTTCTTTATTTCAAATAGTAACACGTAGATATTTTAATTATGTCCGGGATTCTTGGGAATGATAACGATACGAATGTAATAACCGGTTGTTTTCCCACTCCCGGTAGTTTACACATTGCACTGTGATCGGGATTAGTCAATACCGGGATCGGGATACCAGGACTCACTTTACTACCAGGATCCCGCACAACCGTGACAACCCTAACATGGGCAATAGCTTTACAAAAATTAAGAAGGCTTTATAACAACTTCATCCATTGCAAAAGTGTTGTGAGACTTGCCAAATGCATAACTTAAAACACATAAGTTCTAGTAGCAAAAATATATACTATTAGAATAATTTTTACATGATGCAAAAATAGCACATAACATGACTAGTGATAAAAATATGGCACACACAGGTAGGCAATAAATGGTGACAAAATTGTAGTTTACTGAACATTACACATAAATATCACATAATGTTTCATCATTTGAGTTTGCACGAAAAATATTTTCTTCGTCCATTACATGTCTCTACATAACTACTGCACTCTCACTGTTGTAATTCAAGCTGGTGAGGTGCTGTATTATTAATAAATTGTTAAAGACACAGATCTTGAAATCCCTTATCCTTTCCTTACCATTACCATACAACAACATTTTAAAAGTATTACATGTAAACACCCAACATGATAGCAATTATCAAATAAACAGATACTGTAGGTCAAATTCGCCTTTTACAACATTGGAAAGTATAGAAGGTGCAACATCCTACACATAGGGACTGTCTACTGCTGTACAATCAATTATGTGGAAACTGCTGAGCTCAACAGTACTTACCCCCTCAACTTCCTACTTTTGACATGTTACTGACACTGAACTGTTCAAATGTGATGTAGGCCAGCCATATAATAATGACATTAATGACAAATATTTGACCCCCTCTGTAGTATGTATTGTTGGGTGTCCAGTCACATATTGGCACACGAGTGAAAGAACGGGAGAATTGAAGGTGGGAGAATTATTTTCCCAACAAAGGTGGTTTAATCGTATACTATCATTGTACTCTGCCCTATGAAACTAGTGTTAAACATTATAGGTGTTTCATTCCTTGTGGATCCATGACAATGTCAAGTTTACACAATGTTTGTACAAAACCCAGAAGATTTTGTAGCTCCTCTATTTATGTCGGATTACTTTAAGACTGACTGACAATTGAAGTAGGATTCTATGTTTGACATCCTTCATTTGAATAGAGAAGTATATATCCTTAAGGTACAGTATAGATCAGGGCAGCACCGGCTTTGCTTTGCAGATATATGTCTCTGTGTGTATGCAATACACACAAATAACAGACTTATAAACCTAGTACACTGCTACTATTCATTACCAACATACAATATTCATGCAAACATGCAATTAGATCCCACATGAATATTCATACAGTACTTGATCAACATCTAATTTTAAGTCCATATACTCAAATCAAATCAAACCTGTGATCAAAGTTACAAGAGTGAATCTGCATCACGTCTTAAGTCCACTCAAAAGTTTGTCTTCGTCTTAATTTAACTGGTTAAGCTTACAATTTTTTTTTTTTTAAAAACATATAGCAAACATTTTTACCCTTCTGAACTCCTGGTTGTGTGTTCTATTATTTTCTACTTGTGGAACTACTTGTTTGTGCCTTTTATTCCCCCATCTTGCCTTATTTCTGGGCTTGAGGGACCATTACATACTTTGTCCAATATATAAGACTATTTGGTCTAGACTTCTGCAATTTATTTTTGTTGAGAATGCTGTTCAATAGATATAATAATATTTGTAGTGGTGATAACTAAGTAAAAGGGGAAGACTTTTAGAGCTGGATTAAAGGTATCCCGGTGAATTTACCAGCTTTGTCCATATTATGTGTTACTGTATATCTTCACCTACTTACATCAGGAACTCCTTACCTTCTGGACAAATTACTTATGCATTTTCCCACGCCATCGGCGCTCAACTCACAAAAAAAACAACCCCACCACCAACTATACCGTAGCCTGCCAAGGGCAGCCGGTCTAGCCAGCTGTCTGGCCAGATCCGGTGCCTTGGTCTGGTCATTCTTTTCCTGTGACTTACACTGTGAAACAGTTGCAAGTCTGCATCGAAGGTTTTGATGAGAAAAATACATCCACTCAGCTCACTTGAAGACTTTAATCTCCCGTTTTGGTGAGTTCGCTCCTGTTTAGCTTGTGTTATATTAAACACACAATGTAACCAATGCTATTGTGCGATTACTTAATCATCAAGTATTTGAAATTCCCAACAGGCCAGAACATTGCCAATATTGTAAGAGGGTTTGAACTTATGTTGATGGCCATTTATCATGCTTTCACTTGAAAGCAGCATTGAGGCAGAAAGTGAAACTATTAACCAATCACCAGGCGAATAAACAAAATCAAAAACACAAAATGTGCAAAGAAAGGTCACAGTTGTGGATGATGGTTAAGACAGCGATTCTGGTAAACGCTGCTGAAAAAAACCACATACTGTTCTGCAGAAGAAGATGAGGTTTTCAGAACTCTCACCTGACCAGCAGAAAAGATCAAAAGAAGCACATGAAAGATCCAAGCAACAAGCCATTTGTTGCTGCATGTCAGCATACTGCTGGCTGCCGAATAGTGCGGGACAAGTACTCATATCGTCTCTTCTGCGGTGAAAGAACAAACTATTAAAGCTTTTAAGACATTTGTGAAGACAGCAGGCAGACGAAGAGCCAGGTGTAAAGGCAATAAATAACCTTGGAGGAAGAAACAAAGCTAGACTCCTTCTTTCCACATATGGTACAAAAACCTGATGCTTGTTTGGTTGAGTTTCATTTTTATATTTTTTCATTAATAAATTAATTCATAATTGGTTTATTAAAACTTTAAACACAATAAGGTCATCTTACCCCTATAACCCATAACGTGGGAACGCCACATATTCAATACTACAAACCAAAAGCCACAATCGACCATCGACCATTATGTGACGGAATTACGTAACAAAGCGAAAAGTTGCGAATTTGGAACCTTAACGGAAGGATTAATTCGTGACAGGAACGCATGCGGGGTCAGTGATGACCAGATCCGTCGACGTCTTCTCCGAGAAGAGGACCTGATGTTAAAGAAAGCTGTTGACATTTGCAAGTGAAGCTACAACGCACCAAATGAAGTCGTTCACAGCGGACACAGAAAAGAACTTACAAACAGTAAGAACTTTTGCGAATTCTAATACGCTAGAAACAAAAAGTCTCAGAAAGCAGACACAGTCATGTTTTAAATGTGGCAGGGCGTGGACTCAGAATCATGATTGTCCAGCTAAAGGACTATCATGTAGAAACTGTGGAAAAATGAATCATTTTTCGGTAGTTTGTAGAAGCAAGCAAGAAAACGCACCATAGAAAAAACCAAAAGAAGTCAGAGTAGTCAAATCCCAGGGAGAGATTCAGATTCTGACTGTAAAATTGATGATTTTTTTTATTGGAATGACAAAGAACGATTTCATCACAAACAAAGACAAATGGGTAGAAACACTCAAGCTTGAGGATAAGCCAGTGCTACACAATTGACACTGGAGCAGAGTGCAATGTCATTAATTATGCCACATACCAACGTGTCACAAAACAACCTCTGACTAAAAGCAGAACAAAACTTGTGGGTTATGGAGGACAAAGGTTGAGTCCCCTTGGCACGCCGGGAAAAAGACGGCAACACGGGAAGCTCATTGCCGGGATATCTTGATAACCGCGGGAAATCACACACGCAGGGAAAAAAAATAAGGTGGAAACAAGGTTAAAGAAAGAGCCAAAGAGGAAATAAAATTTAAAAAAGACGATAAATAAAAAATCAGAAAAACTTACTAGTGTCTGGGTGTCTTTATTTCTCACTTGAAACATCCCAAAATAGTTTTTCAGATGAAACAACTGATGGTCCACCGGCTACCAAGAGGCAACGACGTTCGCTCTCCCAACCCGGCCAAGCATCTGCGACCAGAATACTACCATGTGAGCGTATTTTTCATCTGGTATCAACATCAAAACTTTGTGGCAAAAGCGGTCACAAATTTACCAGAGACAGGAAAACTGGCAGCAGAAAACAGGAAAAACTTGTCCAATGCTTAACTTTGGATACAGAAAGACGATTGAAGTTAGCAGCTCTGCAGAGCAATGATGAAAATTTACTGTTCCAAATAAGAGATAAAGATTTGATTGCTCTTGAAGTTTGTTACCACAGGAACTGTTATTCTTCATACGTTAGAACACATGGAAATGTTGATGGAACTAACCAGTAATCAGCAGAAAATCAACAAACTCTAGCTGAAACTTTTGAAGATCTTGCTCTGTATGTGCAAGGAACAGTAATAGTGAAGGGGGGAAGTTTTAAAAATTTCAAAACTTATGGAACAATACATGGGCTTTGTTCTGAATGCTAAAGGTGGAAGTCATACACAATTCAGGACAGAAAAACTGAAAAAAAAACTGCTTGCAAGGTTTGGGCCTAAAATCACATTCTGGCGCCCCCAAAACAAGAAACAGACGTGAGTTGATTTACTCAGACTTTCTTCCAAAGGGAGCTCTGCTTGAAAAAATGTGGATTCAAGTTCAATGAGCGAAGGTTCAGATTGTACTGAAATGAGATCAACAAATCCAGGACAAAGAATACCAGTAGAGGAGACAAAAGATCTCTACCACGCTGCTCAAATTTTATGGAGGAGTATGATGGATATTGGTGATGGACTGCAGTGGCCACCAACAAGCAACCAGTTGAAGAGCTCTGATGTAGATAATATCATTCCTTTGCAACTCCATAACTTTTCTTGCTTTCATTGATATCACCAGACTGTCAAGATTTGATGTTTGAAGATAATGAAAAGGTCCGGCTGCCTAGGGACATGATGGTTCGGGTAGAATCTATCACTCAAGACATACTCTTTGCCCACTATCGAGGAAGAATTGCCACTCCCAAACATGTTGCACTTGGAGTCAGCATCCGACATCTGAGCAAAAAAAACGTCCAAATTTTGGGAATGATGAACAGGTTTGGGCATTCTGTTTCACTAAGCTACTTGCAGGAGCTTGATACTGCCATTGCGAATGAAGTAGTGAAGAAAAACAGTGTTCTACCAGAAAACATTTTGACAATATAGACCTGATGGAGGAAACACTTTCTGGAAAGGGCACCACTCATAACACCAATGGAATTGTTATTCAGAGGAACGCAGTAAGAGAGATAGAGGCCCATACCACCCCAGAAGTTAAAACGAACAAGAAAACGTTCTTTTGCATGCCCTGTCCAAACCACTTCCACAGTACTTCCAAACTATAAGGGAAGGACCAGGGGAATTTCAGTTGGATTCCTCATTGTTGACTGAAGACAAGTCGGCAGGTAGCGGTGCCCTTTTGTTAGATTTTTCTTGGCTGCTTCTTCTTCGTTCCTCCTCCTCCTTAAACGATACAACAATGCAAGCGTTGCATGAAGTGTCTATACTGCCACAACAACAGAATATTCATTAGACATGCCCTCGACAAGTCAACCCTTGATGGAAATGTCTGTGACCAGTGCAGACTATGCAGCAGCAACAACACAGACTACACAACAGACAGTACCTGGTTGGTCTGCCTTTAATTCAATGCAGACAGAAAGATGTTCCCAAAATCAGCAGAATTGGTTACTTGCCAGTAATTCCAGCTAGTCTCACTGAGATGTCAACTGTGTACTCCTCCTTGCTTGTAAAATCGTTGGAAATTTGCTCAAAGCTAGATCAAGAAAGAGGTAGTTGTTTTGCTCGATGAGGCAATATACTGTAAAGCACAGCAGGTTCTTTGGGAAGAGAAGGAGAAATTCAGCAAGATTGTCTTACGACTGGGAGCTTTCCACACAACCTGTGTTATGCTGGCAGTGATAGGGAACAGATTCAGGGATGCAGGCTTGGAAGACATACTGATTGAATCAGGCATTCTTGCTTCTGGCTCGATGAATGGTGTGATGAGAGGAAAGCACTACAACAGAGCAACCCGAATCTTCAAGATCGTTTAACGAGTCATATTTGGAGACACAGGACATGGCTGCACATGCAGAAATTAAGGACAAAGTTGTTGGTCAACTTCAACTCATCGGAAGTGATGCTAAAAAGCCTCAAAGGTACCTGACAAATGAAGACTTTCAGAAACTTCAGGAAATGTACACTGAATTCTGCCTGGGTCATCAATCTGAGATGTTTTCTTTCTGGTCATCGTTCCTGGACATGATGCAGGATGTGCTGAATTTTATCAGAGCAACAAGAACAGGCAATTTCAAGTTACACCTTGCTGCAATTACATCTATGGATGTGTGCGTATGACAGACACAATTATATGAGGTATTGCTCAGTTTACTGGTTAGAGATGATGGTATTACCAAACACCTATCCCAGTGTTAGCCAGCAGCTACATTCAGGCGAGTTTGTTGTTCAACGCTCGAGAAACAACAAGTTTGGACAGGTGGCCTGTGACATGGCCATTGAGCAGACCTGCAATAAAGATACCAAGTCTCCAGGTTGAATTATTGGGTTTAGTCTCGACAGTGTTGCTGTGGCATACTGTCATCCCCAGAGAGAGCTGCAACTGTGGCCAAATGAAGAGAACTGGCAGGACTAAATGACAGCTCTGTCTGGCATCATACGGACCAAAGTCAACTTCAGAGGGATGAGGAGGATGTCTCAAGAGTGATGGATACCGTTGAAGGTTTTGAAAATCCGTTCCCTGAAGATTGCAACCAATTAATTCATCTTACAGCAGGATATGTCCCATATAAAACCATTATGTCCGACACGGGTTTCTTTGTTGGCGCAAGGCTATTACATCTGCTGTAAGTCAGTACCCAGCCATAGTGAAAAGTTTGCTTGAAATGGGACAGTCGGACAGGTCCAACACAGCAGTCAGAGCACTTAGTCTCTATGTGAAGACCTAATCCGGAAGGACTTACTTGGGACTTTCAGTAGCTGCCATTATTGTAGCACCACTGGAGCAACTAAACAAGATAATGCAGGCTCAAAAACAGACGATATCCGGTATAATGGAATGTTCTGAACTGGTAATGGCAACGTACCAGTATCTCTGAACTGAGGAGTCGTTCACTGCGATCTTCTCGGACACAGAGGCAAGGATAACAGAGTATGGGCTTGAACCTCTGAAGTTAACTGGAGTCAGGGCACCCTCAAAGCGACTGTCTGGACCAGCTCCGAGCCACCAAGCTGCAGAATGCAGAGTCTCACTGTAGGACGAGTTGTTTTGCTGCTGTTGATACAGCCATGACCCAGATTAGGGAGAGATTTAGCAGAACATCGAATAATGGCTTGGGGGTGTATGAATGCATGCAAGACATCCTGGTTAAACATGAGATGGACAAAGACCTGGTTGATATGTATTCTGAACTTAATTATGAGACACTGGACACTCAACTTAAGATGTTCATTAAGAATTTCAAGCCGAATACATTATTTGATGTTCGCGCATCTCTATGTGGAATGTCACCAGAAATGAGATCCCTTTTTCCACAGGTTGAGCAGCTTCTTAGACTACTACTGGTTTGCCCTGTGTCCTCATGCGAGGCAGAACGTATCAGTACTTTCAGACGTATAAAAACCTGGCTGAGGAGTACACTGACTCAGAAGAGATTAAACTGGGTTGCCGTGTGCAATGTACACAAACAACGTATGGAAGACATTGATATTACATTGGTAAGCGAGAGAATTTGTGAGCATGAACAATACTAGAAAACATGCATTTGGAAGGTTTTAGAAAAGATCCCATTTCTGGTGTGTTAGGAAAGACTTGTCATGTTGTATACCTATTGATGAAACTCCGTCCTCTATTGCTTAAATATTATTCAGCTTTTGATTGTTTAATCTGCCTTTGTTCTAGCTAAACTCATTATATTATATTGAGTGCACCAAATCGCTTGGCTTCCAGGGGCTTTGCCACCAGACCCCAACAGGTGATCTGGACGGCCCTCTTAACCCATGGGCGGCGATCACCCATGTCTTGAAAAGAGGCCCGCGCGAGTTGTAATAACCAATGTATTTACAGTTTTTATGTGTTTTCCAAAAGGGCTGTCAAAATCGCATTTAGTTCTCTAGCCAGACCACTTTCCTGACACTGGGACTACTTTCTGGGTCCCCCTGACGCCCGCTACAACATAGAGCCCCGGGTAGCGGAGGAGGGGTGTAGAGGGGGTACCCCTCTGCTCGAACAATCCCCCCTGTTAATGCCATTTTTTTTTTGTATGTATATATATATATATATAAACATATAAACATATACTTTCATGGCATTTAACCAATAGGCCACCTACCTGCTCTTTCAAACCTTTCCAATAACACTTTTTAAAGCTCTCAATTAGTATTTTATTTTGACCTACTGATAGCTACCAAGCAGTACTCAAGCAAACCTGTGGAGACCACACCAATGCAAACTTCCAGCAGTGAAACAACTGGCTCGACTGTCAGGGAAGGTACAGTAAATGTAGATGTTAGGTATGTTAGGTATAATAAACCCAACAAAACCTGAATGGGACGAGTGAGCAAGGCCATGCTTGACTGTATAAATGCAGACACCAGATCACTGACAAGCGTGAACCAGTAGAGAAATACCACGAGCGTACTGGAATGGTTTAACAATTTACAGGAAAAGAGCGGTCTCACCTTTCTGGTCTTCGATATTGTTGATTTTAACCCCTCGATAGGCAAGGATCTCCTACACAAATGTTTAGCATGGGCCAAAGCATACACCAGAATCAGTGATACCGAATACGAGACTATCATGCACGCAAGGCGATCTCTCCTTCACGATCACAAGGGCAAGGCTTGGGAGAAGAGAGACACGGGTAACCAATTCGACGTCTCAATGGGTGCGTTTGACGGAGCGCAAGTTTGTGAATTAGTGGGACTATTCATTTTGAACGAACTGGAGAAAAACCCTGACATCACTAGTTTGGGACTATACAGGGACGATAGGCTGAGGTCATGCTCAGGCAGCAAAGCAGAGAGAATACGAAAAGCCCTAATCAAGATTTTCCATACATGCGGACTAAAAATCAATGTTTGAGGCTAAGTACGCTATAATTTTGTTTACTGACAATACTGATCATTTTGTTTATGATTTCTTCATTTATTCAGGCTGCCAAAATGATCTGCTTTGGAAATCCAGCATCTGGGATTGGCACTGATATACCTTCAACTGAGGAAAGCGAGAATGAAGTAGACACCCATGGTGATCAACCGGCAAACGAGGTTATTGACACAGAAATTCCAGTTGAGGAAAAGTACAAGGAGGAAATTAAAGAACTTAAAAAAACATTGACAGACTTCATTACAGATTCAAACAAACTTTATACGACACTACTTTCAAAGTATAGCAACTTGGAAAGAGAAGTGAAAGAAGCAAAGCAGACCAGATCCCTTGGTGGCGGTCCCAGTGGATGTAATGGACAGAACTCCTGTCAGAGTGCCACTGGCAGAGCTGGACCAAAACACACCACCACAACGCCATTCCAACTCACCGGTTTCTGAGACCATCAAATTTTCGTTGTCGTGTTTTGCAAACAACCCCAATGAGGTCGGGAGAAGATTGGCTAGGTTGTACTTTTGCTAGTGAAGAGAGAGCAGAATGGAACTGCAACAGGATTGGTAAACCAGCTCTCCCTCAGGACACGCTCGCAAGTCGGGATTTTGCAACCTTGTGCTCCCAAAATGTACCAGTGACTAAGTTTTTGTTTGGAGATGACATATCTAAAGAGTTGATGCTAATAAAATGGCTGCCAAAGTAATGCAAAGTATGGGGAGAGTTCTCGTCGGGGCAGAGGAGGCTTCAGAGGAAGAGGTCATTTTTTAGCCAAAGGCAGGAATATTATTTTGGTAGAAACAAATTCAAATTATTTTCATTGGCAGATATAAGGAAAGTTTTGAATGTTTCCAATGCCTCCAAGTTGATCTGTTAATGCTTGTTATTATCAATTATCAACATCTGATTTAAAATATCAACTTTATGGATGTTGACATTACCAACGTACAGTACCTTTAATTCTTGATTTCAATAAGAAGATGTGAAATTAGTGTACAATGTGTAGTACTGCTGAAAAAAGAGGAGAGGTCAAGGTCGACCATCCTGGTAAATGTAATCCAATGAAGGCAATTCTTACATTACAATGACTTCTATATGTAATTACATATATATAAAGCAAACCCCAAGAAGGAGCACAAGGGGAGTCAGAAATGTCAGGTGCCTACACCAACAGTAAGGCAGGGGCACCAGCATATGGCATGCTACGCACAATGCTACCCACGGCAGCAAAGGGAAGAGCCCTCAGAATCCAAAAGGTCCTGGCAAGAAACCAATGTACAAGTACAAATTCATTTGACATTTCCCACATAGGCCCACAACAGTCTATGTGCAGTGGTGTCACATCTCTGAGCAGAATCACACAGTATTAACAGCAGTAGGAGGTCTTGTAAATTTTCATGGCATTTGCTAAGGGCATGGTGACCACACTGATTGCTAGCTTGAGTGATATTGTGATAGCTTAATGAAAGTTTAAAGAGTATAGTATCGCTCGAATTTGATGAAGAATTAGCAGTGCCTAAGTCTAGAATTAGAATAGGCTTAGTCTAACACAGTAATCTGGCACTGGCAAGCATGCCATTATGTCAGATCAGGAGTGGAGGACATGGGCTGATGGCATAAAGAAACATTTGGGAAGCACACCTCAGCCACAGCGGCAAGTGGCACAAGGGGAGGCAGAGTGTGGCCAGGTGACTATACCATCAGTATGCCAGGGGCACCAGCATATGGTATTATCCACACAATGCCAGCCCCTGGTAGCTAGGAGAAGAGCCACCAGGGTCCACAGTCTGGCATATGCTCTTCAGAATATTTTGCAGAGAAAACATGTTATAATTAGGCCTAGTATCAAATCAGTTGACATCTCCCACATTTTGAACAGAGGCGACAAGGATGTGCCTTAATGAGACAACAAACAACACCATCTGCTGAACCAGCAGCTTCTCAGACCGATGCAGCTCAGAGGAAAGCACTATCACTCTCGTGGACAGTGGCGCCGAAGTGTCCAGATCAATTTGCTGAAGTTCTCGATGGTATGATTCGGAAGTCCACTCCGCGGAAAAGAAGCAGCACTCAGAGGGGAAAGCGATCCTTAGACCTATCAGTAGGAAAAGGAGAGTTTCTGAAGTCAACTTCGTTGAAAGTATTCCTCGATGACATCAGAAATAGCAGAAAGAATCGGGACATTCAGTTGAGGCATCTTCTGTACAGGGCGGTCTGTATCAAGCGAAGGATAAAGAAAACAACTGCTAGATGCCAGTTGGGGCTCATCTGGGCCTTTTTAAGCAGTCCAGGCCCGCACACAAGCCATAGACTACCGGAAGAAAAGAAGAGACTCAGTCAGCCCAGACACACTGGCTAAAGTGCTGGATTTTTATGCACGCACGGCAAGAGAGATGCCGATGGCGCGATTAGCTCTGGGTGGTCAGGCGGTGAAGGTTATGGACTGCACCATGAAAACAGCCTACTCTTGAGTTCAAATCAGAAGTGTTCTATCATCCGCTACATGATGTTGTCACAGCAGTCCTTTTTAACACAAGGACTCGAGAGGGAAAAGTGCAGGCTTTATCAAGCTTCTCCATTCCAAAACCTTTGTTGACTTCATCCACTTCATGGTTGACATTCAGAACATACTGGCAAGATTGTCATTGCTCTTTCAAAAAGCAGACCTCAGCTATGCACAGCTGCCAAAGCTGGTCAAAGACACTGTAGCATCAATCAGCAAGGTACCCACACAGTAAGTATACAGATTATCCCAAAAGAATATGTAATGCTTGTAACTATAAATAAAAAATATTTTAAATATTTTTTGCCATTAAGTGAGAACACAGCATCATTTTCTTTTTGTCCGCAATTGTTAGCCTTGGGCCGACTCTCAGAGAATTTAGACGCAAAGTGGGTGAAGAAGATGGACAATTCCATGGCATTGAATTGGATGGACCAGTGGTGGAAAATTGTGTGATTGACTCAGTAGCAACAAGATTGCAAGAGTGCATTTCAAACAGATTTGATGTTGCCGACAATGAACCACAAGTAGCAGCTATGGCCAAGATTATTGACTTCAAGTTGTGGCCCATAGTGGAGGAAGAGGGTAATTGCTTTTTATTTTAGCATCAGATAAGTTCATGTCTAAAAGATAATTTCAATCTCTTTAAAAATTTGGACTAATTAGATAGAATGTAACTTTGATACTTTAACCATCACAAAACTGCTTTGTTTAATTTTAGATTTTGGCAATGAAGAATTGGCTCTCCTTGTGGACTATCACCGTATAATGCTCCAGAATTGTGGAAATCCTGACATGGTTGAGGTTGAATGGGCTGGAATCAGGAGCAGTATTTACAATCAGTAAGTATCATTAATCATCAATCACTTTCGAAAAAAGGACAACTTCTACCCAATGGATGATTTGAGCTTAACCATACATTAATATGCATTCTCATTTTATCTCTTCACACAGCTTCAAACCAGTACACACCACAACTTGGGATCAGGTAAACAACAGGTTCAGAGAGGATGGCCCAACTTACTGTTCTTGGTGGACCTCCTACTGACAATTCCTTCTCACTCTGTGGAATGTGAAAGAGGGTTTAGTCAGATGAAGAGGATAAAGACAGATTGGAGGAACAGGCTCTCCAGCAGTACCCTTACCAGCATATTAAGAATACTGCTAGAATTTGACCCCTTGCCAGCTATCCATTACTGGAACAGCAGTGCCAGACGAGCACGTCGCCCCTTTCAACTGCGATATGGCCGTAGGCAGCTCACCAGTGAGGACACTGAAAGTGATGACGAGGTTCTGAGCAATGATGAGAGCGAGGGATGAACATAATTAATAACACCTGTACATAAGAACGGAAGGGGAAGGGAACTGAGAGGGAATGTCGTTTATGATTAATGACATTTTTGTTGTAAGCTGCAAAATAACTCTCATTTGTTGTTGTTTTTTCACAGCTTTTTTCCGTTTTGTGCCTTATCTTTACTGCTATGTGTTAGACTAATTTGCCAAGTTCCCTGACTTCAATATGGGGCTCTAAGTTAGAAGATGTTGTATGTAAAAAAAATGTATCTTCTCCTTATTGGAGTTCCTTTGGCCATCCCTAAAACATATAACTTACTTTACATGTTTCCGCTGCAGGACGACCTCTAATCGAACCCAAAAGGGTGGAGCATCCCTTACATATGCTCGAATAGGCAATTATTTATTTACAATTTATTATGCGCTTTTCATGAATGACCTTGGTTTTATTTGTGGCAAACTTGTTTACGTTACTTTCGTTAATTTATTGATTGATGTTTCTTCAGATTTTGCTTTGTCCACTTTATTCCTCTTATTACTCTGTATGTATGTATCATACACTTGTCCTTCTTGAGATATTACTCTAGACCCATGTAAAAGTGCTTTGAGATATTTGATATGTAAAGTGCTTTACAAATACCTATTTTTATTTATTCGTCTTAACCTTATTTTTATTAGTTTCATTAATTTATTGATTATTTTTCTGATAATGCTGAGACTGCTTTATTCCTTTTATTAATCTTATTTATTTTATATTTTCAATTCTTAAGATTTTACTCTAGACCCATGTAAAGGTGCTTCGAGATATGTTTTATGTCAAGCAGTACATAAATATATATATTATTATTATTATCACCAGATGTAACTGTCATGTATTGCCATAACGGCGCTCCATACTTGTAACCTTATCGGAAATAAATAAACCTCTTCTCTAGTACAAACCACAAACCAACAGTGTCTGTGTGTCTTTCTGATATAAAGAGTCACCAAATATGTTACAGTAACAGAGGCCAGATCCTAGGAATGGTAGACAAGGAGACAAATTGTAGACTTACAAACTGTCAATGTATGATAAAGACTTTAGTGACTACCACATTATTACTATTACTACTTTTTGCTCAGAGGCCAATGTGATCGAGTCACATGCGCGACCGTTCGCTAAAGAATACCAATTGGACACGTTCTAAGACTGACATTGACCAAATAATGACCGACCCTGACTTTGAAAACATTGACTCCACGGATAAACTGGATGCTATTGCTACAACTCTCTCCTGTGCAGTTTACAACCAAAAATGGTCCTCTCGAAAAAGCGAAAAGTCTCTGACAAATAATATTCTACTTATCAAAGCCAAACTAAAGCCAAGGAGAGAGTTCTGTATTACCGAAACCTCAGATTAAAGACAATAAATTAATTAATTAATTTCAAACCGCAATGAGAATTATTTATTTAGTTAGTTGAAATGATAGACGATTACTTTAATTCTATTATTCCTCTCTCCTATTATTCTCTTTTGTTTTACTTATTTTGATTGTTTTAAAGTGTAAATACATTAATTGTTTATAACCATACACAAGCTTAGTAAACAGTCCTAGTGTACACACTGTTGGGGTTTCATGAAAGGCTGAAGTGTTCCCAATGTGCCATTTTGATCAAACAGTACAGCGTGCAATATCTCAAACTAGGACGAAAGTCTGTCTACAGACAAATATCAAAAGCGGAGCCGATGCTAGCACTGTACATAGATTAGATGACAAAGTCCTCCCGCTACAATAGCATACAAACTACAGATATTTAACTAACTAGTACATGAAACACATGCATAGAGGGTGAGAGCATCGGTAGGTAGGATACACACCTGGTAATTGCAGTGGAAGAAACTTCCACATTTTAACAAGAACTGACAATATCCCGGAGGTATTTAATATAGCACATTTGGCATGTAGCTATAGCTTAACCAATGAATTATACCGTGGTACACTCTGTACACTAATATGGTAGGGTACAATTGGTCAACTGGTTTGCACGGTTCAAACTTTAAATACTGAACCAGGCGAGAATCACATCATCTATTAAAGCCCGAGTTACCTGGAATGATTTCTGTAAGGTCACACCAGGCTGCAGACATGGCTCACTTCACCTTCTTTCACACGCCTTTCTTACTCTCCTGAGTTACTATGGTAACCTGGATACCAAACTCTTCTTCCAGTTCTTCTAACTCCTCCAGGCACCTCTCTCTTCTTTCTCTGATTCGCCTTATGATCTTCTCCTTCTCTCTGAGATAGGCTCTGAGCCCCGTCTGCAATAAAATATATATAGTTAAACCAGAATGTCAAAATGCATTGAAATTTCGATTACTTCATTGCAATAGACGTCTGCTTATTCACCAGAAACAGCTATTATAATAAATGTGTCCTGATTTCTACCATGAGATACGGGTATCATGTTTAAATGGTTTCCAGAGTTTGACTGCTGGTGACCCAGATGACCTTTGACCTCTACCCAAAAGCAATTGAGTTTTTCTATTTAATATAAGGCATCCGTATGCCACTTATAAAAATATCTCCATGATTCCTAACTTGAGATATAGTGTTTACAAGGTTTTCAGTGTTTGACATCTGGTAACCTCAGATGACCTTTAACCTCCACATTAAACTATACACTTCTTCTCAATATGATTCATGCACATGCCAAGTATAACAAGATTTCCACAATTTGACCCCTGGTAATGCCAAATGACCTTTGATCTCCACCTAAAATAATAAGGATTTTGAACTCAACGTGTCACAACTACAGACTCAATATGATATTAGTCCAAGCTTTCCTTCATGAGATATCGTGTTTACATGTTTTCACAATTTGACCTCTGGTGGCCCCTAATGACATTTGATCTCCCCGAAAACAATAGGGTTCTTCTACTCAATGTGGTATTCCTACAAACCAAATATGAAATTGGTCCAATTTTCCCTTCTTGAGATATCGTGTTTACAAGCAATGTGTCACACACACACACACTCATCCGCCTGTATGACTACAAAGGTTACGATTATCATCGAAACCAAAGAGCAGGATCAATAACATTCTTGTCCTGAGAAACCCCTGGTGTGATGAA
>JAIPMN010020478.1:0-10505 GCA_020650975.1 Apostichopus californicus | reverse complement strand
ATTTTTTTAATTTCCAATCATATGATTTAGCGGATGTTCGGAAACACTTTTTGGCTCACCTTTGGGGGGGGCCATCGCCCCCCTTGGCCCCCCCTTGGATCCGCCAGTGGCTACAACAATTGGTCACGCTGCTTTAAAACTGTAAAGATCTATAGCAGTTTCTACACACTACACAGGAACTATAGTCTTGAACGAGAGAAATAATTCAGAACCTTTCCAAAATGCTACACAAAAATTTGAACACTAAATTATTCCCTGGGATTGTGCATACAAGAAAAGTTTAGAATTAAATTTTGTTTGTAGTAAAAACATTTTTGTTATTTTTGCACACTGTAACAGTCTTATTTGTATCTGCCTGGTGGTCCTAGACATAATAAGACCCTCATTAACCCTTGTCTCTGATTGTCTTTGATCGTCCACAACCCCTGATTCAGCTGGGTATGACATCCAGATTTATGGTATTCATCTTTCTTTTGTCTCTTTCTCATATTCTGAAAGCTGACCTGCGCCAAGTCTGGCATTTCTCAATTCTTTTATCTCCCTGCAGACTGTTCTATCCAAGATCAATAAACAATTTCCTGTAGCCCTGGAACACCAAAAGAAATTCTTGAAAGCATTTATTCAACTGGTAAGAAATATTGAATGATTTAGTCAAGGGAGGTGGGCAGGGTGCAGTGTCAGAGCAGGGTCGGGACATGTTCGGTTTGGAAGCTAAGATTTGCAAGTTTCAGATTTTTTGACTCATCAATCAAGTTGAGTCGAGTTAGGAGTTTATCTGGCTTGAGTGATATCCTTGCTGGAGATGCTGCGGATAAAAAATTGTTCGCTATATGATAATCAGTGTATAATGGAAGTAATAAATTATGCATAACATTTTTGGGGCTTTTCAGCACTTTCCATAGTGTTCTCAATATGGCAAGGTGTCATTGTAAAAAGTGTTGCTATGGATCTTGGGAAATTATATTGCCATTTTACAATATTTTGTTAATACCCTGCTATTCAGTGAGAAACAATTTTATTGTTTGTTTTAAATTACAAATCACCTGATGTTTGTAATGTATTAGATTTTTTAGATTTACTGTCTAAATTTGAAATTTTGTGTTACCGGATTACTCTGAAATATTTGTTCTTCTGTTCAGATGGAAGATGCCAATTTGGAGGTAGCAGATGCTTTATATGAATCCTATGCTGCTCTGATATCCTCCGTGACCATCCAAGAAGAGCTCAACTTCAAAACGTTTATTCTGGTAGGTACCAATTAGTAACTAGTTCTGAGCAGAATTATTTCAAAAGTACAACAACATGCATATGTCAGTGGAATTCTCCTTGCTATGAGTACAAGTACGAGTACACCGCTCAATGCATGAGTACCAGTACTGAATCTAACCCTAATTTTTTGCCTTATTCAATATTCTAGGAAAAAGGTGGGATGTTGACACTGGAAGAATCAACAAGGATGTTGTCTCATGGAACGACGGGACTGCAGATCTGGCCTGCTGCTCTGTGGTTAGCAGAGTGGATATTAGAGAATCCAGATGTCTTTGAAAATAAGTACATCCTTTAAGCTTCATTGATAGCATTTCTAGTATTGAATGGTAATATTTGTACTATTTCTTCATACCTTGTATTGTTACCAGTCCTCAAAACATGATCACTTATGGTGTCCGAGAACTTAGCTTTTCAAACACACTTTTTAAAACAGTTTGTAAATTTAGCCTGCATTAAAAAAAAAAAAAAAAGAAGATTAGTTTGAAGGATCATCGATATCCTCATTGCATCCAACGTTTAGTTTGCTAAAATTTGCTTAAAGATATCAAAAGATGGGGGTAGGGTGGTAGGTGGTGGTGGAGATAAGAAAATATGATATATTTGGTTATTGAGATTACTATTGAGACTAATGAGACAACAAACTTTCTTATTGAACAATATAAATTAATGAATTAAAATTATGATTATTAAATATTTTCCTATTTCCATTCTTTTAGATCTGTCCTCGAGTTAGGCTGTGGTGTAGGTTTCACTGGATTATTCACTGCTTTGACTTGCAATGTTCAACAGTATGTCTTCACAGATTGGCACAGAAAAGTTCTGCAGTCGCTATGCCGTAATCTGAATTTAAATTTGAAACAGAGACAGAGAGGAGATGCTACGCTCTGCAGAAACTGTTTGGATAATTTTGATGATCCTGATACTGATTCTGACATGATTTGTACAACATTAAGATATTCAACTGACACTTTAAGCTTTGGATCTTGTAAGCATTTGAAGAAATCTGGAAAAGATTGTGTTGAAAGCTGGCAGGATTCCTCTAAATTAGAGAGCTGTGGTTGCAAATTAACTCTGGGCGAAAGTAAAGACAAAAGAACTAAGGTTGACAAATCAAGTCATGGTCCAGAAGGAATAGATATAACTGGGGGTGAAAACACTTCTCTTGATGGGATGGAGGATGAGGCGGAGAAGGATCTTCTGGATGTCATCGGTGATGGCAAAGAGGATGGAGCTGTTGGAACTGTTCATTTAGCCTCCTTAGACTGGGAGCAGGCGGACTGTGACGTCAAAAGATTTGTGAAGCCAGATGTGGTTTTAGCTGCTGGTAAGATCTATTCTCTGTGGTTTTGAAAGAAACTAACAAGTCATTTTATAACAAGTTTAAAGGTTTCCTCACTTTAAGGGAGGAAAGGTACTCGGTGGTACAAGGACAGGAATTTGGTTTCGATTTTCAGTGTGGTAATCTAACTAACTCATTTACAGTATGCAGGCCTAGATTAGACCATTTAATATTTATGAGTGGTTGATTTACAAGAAAGTAATTTAAACAGTTCACAGTGGTAATCTAACTAACTCATTTACAGTATGCAGGCCTAGATTAGACCATTTAATATTTATGAGTGGTTGATTTACAAGAAAGTAATTGAAACAGTTCACAGATGCACATTGATGATTAGATATATATTCAACAAAACTATGCATCATTCCGACTAGGACATGATCTATAAAATAGTCCCAAAGACAGAAACAGATGAAAGTCGTAAGTAAAAGACCTCTCCCTGTAAGTACAATAGTTTGATGTTGTCTTAAACCACAGAATGCAATTAAATGAATGATATGTCTTTTACTCATGTGTGTGTGTGAGTGACAGGACAAGAGTTATGGTGCACAAAACAGTTGCTTTATGCCAAAATAACTCAAAACCAACATTTCTACTTTCTTCAAAGATGTGATATTTGAGCCAAAGTTATTACCTTCCTTGGCGGAGACGCTGAAAGTGTTCCTCAACAATCAAAGGGGAAATAAAGTCACTGCCTACCTCGCTTCTTCTGTTCGAAACGAGGAAACTTTTGCTCATTTTCTGAGCGAAATAGGTGAGTGTTGTTCCTGGCTGCCTGTAAAGCCAATATATGTGAGTGTTCACTGGGTCATCAGGAAAGGTTTTTAGACAACCCAAATGGAAAAAAAGTCTGTTCTGATGTGGAAGCTCGCAAAAGTTTCGTTTAGAAACCAGGCCAGTTGTTGAATGTGTTTTGCCCTCCTTTATGGTCTTGGAAGGTGGTTAATGTTTATACAAATTCCTGTGGCTTTTTATTCTTTGTATTTATTTGAACTACCAAATGAATTTCTAATTGTTAAAATCATGCTGTATGAGCAGAAAGATAAATTTACTGAGAATCACCTCTCCCCTCCAATCCCCTCCCCCCCCCACCCCCCACTCCATAAAAATAAAACAAAATGGATTGACCAGAGTTCAGACAATCAGCACTTGCAATGTTATATTTTTATAGATTCATCTGAAATTGAAGCAGAAGAAGTAAATGGTCCCTCGAAAGAAATATTCCATTTCGATAGATCCTGTCCTATGAAACTTCTGAAACTTTACTCCAGAAAATAGAAAAGGAAGCTGGATGCCTTCAGGTGAAGCTTACAGTATCAAGATACAAGCAGACTGCATATGTGAAACTTGACAAAAGCAAAGAAACTACTGGCTAGAATGAGATTCAAACCAGTGATATCAGGTCACAAGCGGTCGGTGCTGTGGCCGCATGGATGAAGGCAGTGGCATTTGAAGCAATGAGGCTCAGCAATCGGGAGGTTCCGGGTTCGATACCCGGCTAGGTCATAGTAAGGTGGGTTCTTCATCCAAGAGCAGTCTTCAATTTTCCCATCTGAAATTACTTTCTAAATTGAAAAGATTCCAAATTTGAGTTAATATGTTGAATCGGAAGCCACCCGACGTGTAAGTTGTAATCCAGTAGCCCTTGCGGGTTTCTTCCAAATAACTGCTGATTATTATGATTATTATTATTATTATTATGGGCTCCCGATTCGATCCCCGGCCGGGTCATACTAAGGTGGGTTTTCATCCAAGAGCAATCTTCAATTTTCCCATCTGAAATTACTTTCTAATTTTGAAAAGATTCCAAATTTGAGTTAATATGTTGAATCGGAAGCCACCCGACGTGTAAGTTGTAATCCAGTAGCCCTTGCGGGTTTCTCCCAAATAACTGCTGATTATTATGATTATTATTATTATTATGGGCTCACGATTCGATCCCCGGCTGGGTCATACTAAGGTGGGTTTTCATCCAAGAGCAATCTACGATTTTCCCATCTGAAATTACTTTCTAAATTGAAAAGATTCCAAATTTGAGTTAATATCTTGAATTGGAAGCCACCCGACGTGTAAGTTGTAATCCAGTAGCCCTTGCAGGTTTCTCCCAAATAACTGCTGACTATTATTATTATTATTATGGGCTCTGCTAACTGAGATATTCAGTCCTCAGTCAGATGTTCCAATGCTTTGATAGTGTTGTACTCTACATTAGGTTATTTACATAAAAAATTTAATTAATTATTGTTTCAAATATTGTCATGTGGTATCTATTTTGTTAAGAATAAATTTTTATTGATTGAATGAAATTCTTATCTCACAGTACCTCTTTCTTCCCTCTTTTCCCACTTCCTCTGCCCCCATCCCCCCCCCCCCTACAGCCATTTTGAGATCTTGCCTCTGAATAAGGCTCCTTTTCTTGTCATTGTTCAACTGTCTTTATCAATACAAAAGAATATTAATTTATGGTAAACAACTTTCCTTGAAAGACATTTTGTGTGGAGGTTACCTCTCTGCTTAATCTTTTTGAACCTTAAGTCTCCGTCGTGAAAGAGAAACAGATCAGACTCGGCTTAATATCTTATCTAATAACTGAATATCATACTTTTGTAGGTTCTTGTATTGCCTTTGATTATTTTGGTTTTCCTCTTGAAATATGAGAAATCCAGATGGATTATCTAAATAGAAGATCAATGTCTGGTAGATCAGACAATAAAGTGGAAATACTTTCTCAATGTTCATGTGATCAACTAGCTAATCCAATATGAGCACAGAATCGCAAATTGTCAATAATAACCATCAACCCTTCAACCATATCTGAACTTACAAGGCATACGGTATATTGCAATTTCTTTGAGTTGGATTCTGGGCACCCCATGGAAATCAACTTTGTTTTTGAGGAAAGGAATCCTTCAACTTAGATTACTACCCAGGGCCATAAACAACTTGTTCTTCTTTCTTCAAATAAAATATTTTTAAATCTAGCTATCTTAGGGCGAGAGAGGGTAATTGGGAGGGGTGGGTAGTAGTTGCTATATGTCAGAATTTACAAAAATTAGCAGAATTGTTTTCTTAACTCTTATGAAATAACATTTATTAGAAAAGATATGTGAAATAAATATTTAAATCATAGATAGAATAAAAGGTTAAAATAATATAAATGACTTTGGATATTAATGAAACAGATCTCTCGAGAGCAAAAACTCTCATTGCACATAAGTAGGTTTTGTGTGATTTAAATCTTACTCTAACATAATATTTACAGAATACACATATATAGTATATGCTAATTTAATATAAATTAATGATTATATCTGTTTAAAACACATCTGCATATAAAGAGAAAGAAAATATTCTACCATGAAAAATACTTAAATAGTTGATATTTATTCTTTCCTTTTTTTTATAAAAACAAAATGAAGTATATTATTTATTAATAAGCCTATGAATTAGTCAAAAACTAACACAGGGATTAAGATATGGTAATCTAAAACTAAAAGCAAACTTATACTCCAAGATATATTTTGTTCTCAGACATTTCTGTAATGGTTGGAATATTTTTCGTGGGCAGCAAGTTTTACCATGACTCTTTTAGTAACCTCTCGTTTTTAATACTTTTAAGGGATTAAGATGGGCAGAACATCTTTAGGCAGGTTGAAGTTGAAATAATTTCATTAATTCAAGGTCATATATTGAAAGTTAGAGGCATGTACTGTAGAGAATAAGTACAAAGTTACCAATACAGTGCGAATATTAGTCAATGTATTGAATTCTATTCTATGAGTGTCAAATGAGTAATTAAAGTTTGCAACTTGGGTTTGATTTCCATTTCTCAAATTACATCACCTTATTCCAGTTCACATGCAAATTTACCCAAATTTAAACATTTTGTTATCAATGCATGTGAAGTATTTATTTCTTCTGAACCCCAAAAGGTGTAGGTAGTTTCTTATAGAAGGCTAGGTTTACTACTTGCAGCTTTAAAAGTGTGATAGGCAAGGCTTCAACATCCACATTAATGCAGGTGTTTTAGATTGGTCTGCAGTTTTCATGAATCCCTAGCGATTATTACTGGAATTGAAAATGGTCGGACCATTTGCAAGATGCCCTACAAGGTTTTCCATCTGTCCCTGATTAGAATTAATCCCATGTAGAAAGCAAACTGTAAAATTTCTAAAAATTTGGACTTCATTTACAGTATTTGAAATCAAACTTGTTTAATGAAGTTAATGGACTACGTTGCTACGGAAACTGTCAGATCAGATAGCATTGACAAAAAATATGAACTGAAATAGGTGTTTTATTGTAACAGGTTAAAAATATACTTTCTACTGCAAGGTTATTTTGCATGATATGTGACTGTAAACAGCATTAAAAACTGTTTATTGAATGATTTTTGGTCACTTTATTTGCGATTGTTTCCGACATTTTGATTTAATTCTACAAGTTGACATTCCAAACCTGTACTTCCAAAACTTTTGTCTTGCAGATCCCAGTTGTTTTTTTTGTAGGGCTAGCACTAAAACCATAAATTTGTAAGGAATAAAATCATTGCCCAATATCTATACTCCCTGGTGATTAATTTGAATACTACTTACTGATTGCATAAATTTGATAAACATTTATTACAACTTATTTTAAATCTGACATTTTCTTTGCTTCCAGTTATAAAAAGTGTATCAAAAGTTTTTAAACAAATCACTGTGTGACAATGAGGAATGTTAAATGCTATTCCACTGGAAAACATTGTTTAATGATCAAACATGGCTTGTGACTCACCGTAACAACTCATGTTTTGGGGATCATGTCCCACAGTTTTGAAAGAGTGGTTCTAAACTATCTAATTTCTGAAACACTATTCAACACATTGATACAGAGGGCAGCAATGTCAACTGTCAAGTTAAGTTAACAAAAGCCTGACGTATTTTCAAAGAACTTAATATCAGATCAGCAAAGTGAGTCCATGTCAAACTCTTATACAAAAAGTATAAAATCAATGGTTTCTTGTCTTGTCTTCCAATAAAGGGACTGAACCCCCCCCCCCCCCCAAAAAAAAACAAAAAAACAACAGTATCCTTTGATGGTATCAAACTTAAAGGCAGAATGTCTTGATTACATTTTATGACCAATCATGGAAACATTCTGACCAAAAAGGTTGTCACCAAAGGATGATTACCTAAGCGACTATACATTTGCAAAACTGTCAATACATACGTGGGCATGCCAGGATGTTGTTAATAGTTTCTGAAATGTTACCACTTTGGCATATGTAGCCGATTTGATATTGTCCCCTGTAGAGATCATCAGTATCGCTCCCAAATTTCTCTAGAAAAATACTTTTGAAAACTTGCAGCAAGTTTTTAGTCTGCTTAACATTTGGGCCTAAAACTGATTATCTTTTAAGCACAACAGGAACCGGATATTTGACAGGGCAGTGTAACATGAATTGCAGAGTAGGAATTAAGAGAAAACACTTCAAGCGGTTACTCAAGAATTATACTTTGACTAAAAGGGCTTGACCAACACCAGGGAGAGGTTTGCCAACAGTCTCTTCACAACCATCAATGATTTTTTTGATGTGAAATGGTGCCGTCACCACTTGACCACCAACGAACACTATTTCCAATTCTTCCCCTCCCCCCCCCCCCCATTCAGTGAATCCAGTGCAGAACATTTTGTCCCTTACCTGCCCTTCCCCTCCCCTTCCCCCTCCCACCAAGATATAACTCTTAATGTCACAAATTACCCCATTTCTAAATATCAGAGTGGCCTGGGTTTTTCTTCCACTTCCCAGGGTGCGATTAGGTTCTGCTTCGGTTGTATAGGAACGCTGACAACGAGAGAGGCGGAGCGAGAATCGCTGACTTCCAGACTCGAATCTGACATTCTGCGAGGTGGGACGTCTATCGTTGCGACCGTCTTCTTGCCTCGGGTCGTGAAAGGTGAGACGGTTTGGAATGTTCCGATTCTGCAAGAAGTGGAACACAACGGGGGATCGTGAATAAACATAGACGGTCGTGAATAAACATTAACTCTTTTGTGCATCGATAGGCAACACAAGTATTTGAAATATCAATATGCATCTACTGCGGCGGACATATTTCTGATTTACTCCGGAAACAGGCCCGTGATTATAATGCAATGGCTTAAATGCTCAGATTATCTTCATGGCTTGCAACATTTTAGCATATAGCTTCTTTTGAATTCACAAAACTTGCTGTGAATTAAAATAATATGCCTGTGATTGATGCAATCACTCTGCGAGACACTGATTTGATAATTAAACTATTGCGATACAAAGGCCATTTGTTACAACATTGTATCGATTGACAATGCAAAATTTTGATTACTTATCTAAACAGAATAATTCCACTTTGAGTACAGCATTTGTGGGTTTTATATCAACCTGTTGTTTGTTGTATTTCGTGATAAGATCCTGCAAAATTGAGAGGTTTCAAGTTTATTAAAAACCGGCCAGTATAAATACATGAAAGTACAGATTTATAAATAGGATATGAAAAGCAGTTAAGAGTTTTAAAGCTTAAAATAGCATGTACTGTATGTACAAATAATAGATCAAAAGTTAATAAATGAATTATTAAAAAGTAGGTTTTCTGCAACAACACCCTGAATTAATATGTCAGCCCTATAAACGAAAGAATTTTTAAAATGTACAGTTCGAAATGTTGGCGTGATTGAACTATTTCTCAAATTATAATTAGTCTGTGTAAGAATTGACTTCAGCTCGTTATGGAGTGGGTGTTTCTCGTCTCTATGAATTTTATGAGAAATCCTTTTAAAATCTCTCATGGCTGCATTGTTTACTTGGTTAATAAGGGTGTTAACATCTAGGCTAAAAAACACTGATATCTATCAATATCTTAAAATATTTCTTTCATGAGAATGTGAAGACAAAGCAAATAAGACACTGAGTCCGAAAGGACAGCTGCAGCAGCTGGTTAATCCCCTGCAGCAAGGCTGAGTCAATATAAAACAATACTAGAGATTATCTCCACAGACCAACAGTGCCTATATTGTGTGAACATGCACTGCAGCACAAAAGATTGTGTCCTACACGTACAGCCGGGCTGCAAGATGCTTAAAGGGGGCTGGCTGCAGGATGCTGCAGCCCCCTTTAAAGGGTGTGAAGACTCACGCAAAAAGAAATGTCTAATGCCGGTAATCTGACCTAGTTTCGAATGAGGTGTAACAGAAGTGTTAAACAACACCATCGATCCCAGCAAATACACACACAGCTTGCTACTGTCTGTAATTAGACACTAGTGTACAGTCAGTACATACAGCTGCGGTCAATACCCACAGCACAGTATACAAACGATACAGCGATGGACATCTCAGGTCAAGCTAAAGATATCACGTTTCATTACTGTCTGCATTTTGTAGCGACACGCACAAAACGTCACTCGCAAGCAACAGAAAGTTAACTTTTTCACATGGCCGCACGCGGTATGGGGCGAGTCTTCAATGCCTTTAAGCATCCTACTTTTGACATGTGTGCCTAAACTCTCAATTTCCTACTGTTCCTGACAAGTACGTTAATCGACAGAGTAAGTAACGATCTCTATAAAATAGAGAATCATCTGAATATCATAATTATTCTCAATTGTGACAGTCAATACTGCTGTGTGTACCTTGTTGCCTATCATTATTCCTGAAACCGAATGAACGTATGATTGCTGTATCACACAGAACGAAACCAGTGTCTTGTCTATTCGAGTGGCACATATGATACACTCATAAAAGGGCGTTGTGGTCAAGTGGTTAAGGCAATGGACTTGTGATCTAAGGATTACAGGTTCGAGCCCTGGCCAGATCATTACGTTGTGTCCTTGGGCAAGGTGCTTTATCTCCATTGCCTCTCTTCACCCAGGTGTATAAA
>JAIPMN010020476.1:0-32213 GCA_020650975.1 Apostichopus californicus | reverse complement strand
ATTACAATTCTGCCCATCCTAGAATAATGTATGTTTGTTCACTTAATTAGAGCATGAAATCCAGGAGGCCTACCCTAACAATACATTGGGCCCTTCCATGGCAAGGCAAATGCTAGTTCAAGCTGGTCTTGGCTAACTTAGAACTAGACGGAATTATTAATATTATTTGTCTACTACTAGTACTACTTGTACTAAGTTGTGTAGTATCATGTTCGAAACTGGTTGTGGCAGCTTGTAAATATTACGATATTAGTGTTACAGTTAATGGGATAGGCTCAGACTATATTCATTGGCGCTAGAATAGGCATTGGTGTTAGGATATTTATTCCAACTACATAAGTGTAACGTACCAACATTATTTTAGCAGTTACGCGATTACGTGAAGGTAAGCTCTTAACGCTTTACCTTGAACCCTTCCAAAAACTTCAAAGTCAAGGTTTTTCAGCACATGAACTCCTCTATCAACAGACATTCTCGCCATTGGAGGATTCTTTTCTGATGAATCTAAAAATACTTTGAACGAGCAAAGCAATACAACTAATAAGAACAGAACAGTTAGGAAAACAGCGAGAACTTGCAAAGACCTTGGACCGCGCATGTTTTCTTCCAGACGTACCTAGCAGACGGCACTACAACAGCTGACCCATCGCGAAATGGTGGCTACGAAAGCTCGGTAACCTTGACCACGGGGAATTCCCAAACACAAAAATAATCGCGTTTCGGTTAAAATGTTGAAAGTATGTGAGTGCTTGGCGAACTGAATTTGCTGGGAGAACCGGTAATAGACACAACGTACACCGACTGTTCAATAAACATGTGATGATTTTCTATCTTGTTCCCAGTTGGGAATAGTCAGTGTACGTTTGCTTTCAGCAAACTAATATATTTGATCGAAGTTGTTACTACTTGCAAAGAAGCATGCCAAACACTTGCCATGTGCTAGATGATATCAAAAGAAATTTCTAAGAAGTTCTGAGTCTCCATTTTACTCTCAGAAGTGAGGAATGTTTAAGCAAACAATTAAATTTCATGCTGACGTAAATTGTATCTATCGTAGACTTGTTGAAGTCTAAATATGAGTGACCATTATTGGACGGGATCTAAGAACATTGTCAATCTCAAAACTAAAGTAGAAAACTAATTTCTCTATCTTTTCCTGATTGTCTAAAATACAAAATTATATCACTACCTATAGGGTCTCTGTGTATAAGAGTTAAATAAGAGTACTAAGAGGTTACAGGACTCTTTTACTAAACTTTTACCGAAAAAGTGCAAGGTTTCTGAATCGATCAAGGGAAGGGTCAATGGAGATTTAATTGAGTCAAGGAGTTGGAGAAAAAATGAGTTGGTTTTAGGCCCTCACTATTTAAATTGGGTGGTTCTAGGTCCTCACTATTTAATAGGGTGGTTCTGGAACCACACTAATTTAATAGGATGGTTCTAGGTCCTCACTATTTAATAGGGTGGTTCTAGAACCGCACTAATTTAATAGGGTGGTTCTAGCTGCCCTCACTATTTAATAAGGTGGTTCTAGAACCGCACTAATTTAATAAGGTGGTTCTAGAACCGCACTAATTTAATAGGGTGGTTCTAGGCCCTCACTATTTAATAAAGTGGCTCTAGAACCGCATTAATTTAATAAGGTGGTTCTAGAAACGCACTAATTTAATAGGGTGGTTCTAGGCCCTCACTATTTAATAAAGTGGCTCTAGAACCACATTAATTTAATAAGGTGGTTCTAGAACCGCACTAATTTAATAGGGTGGTTCTAGGCCCTCACTATTTAATAAAGTGGCTCTAGAACCACATTAATTTAATAGGGTGGTTCTAGAACCGCACTAATTTTAATAGGGTGGTTCTAGGCCCTCACTAATTTAATAGGGTGGTTCTAGGCCCTCACTAATTTAATAGGGTAGTTCTAGGCCCTCACTAATTTAATAGGGTGGTTCTAGGCCCTCACTAATTTAATAGGGTGGTTCTAGGCCCTATTTAATAAAGTGGCTCTAGAACCACACTAATTTAATAGGGTGGTTCTAGAACCGCACTAATTTAATAGGGTGGTTCTAGGCCCTCACTATTTAATAAAGTGGCTCTAGAACCACATTAATTTAATAGGGTGGTTCTAGAACCGCACTAATTTTAATAGGGTGGTTCTAGGCCCTCACTATTTTAATAGGGTAGTTCTAGAACCACAATAATTTAATAGGGTGGTTCTAGGCCCTCACTCTTTTGATAGGGTTGTTCTAGGATCGCACTAATTTAATAGGGTGGTTCTAGGCCCTCACGTTTTTTTTTAGGGTGCTAGATAATAAGTCTCCTTATTGGGATCATCTTTATTTTTAAATTTGTACATGGCATACTAGTACAGTTAACATGTTCAGAGAATAACAGCAGAGCCAGCAAAGACAACCAAATCGCAGAATGTTGAAAGCAGTACACAGATAAACAAATCTTTGTGTTTTAGATGTTCATCAAGAACTGTCACTTTATTATATTTACATATTCATTATGCAAAGCATACTAAGTATTATTAATAATGCACTTACATATTCATTGTTATAATTGTTAATGTCACCATTAAACCATCTTCTATTCCTTGACAGCCACTGTATACCAATGACTAAATGATACATTCCGAATGAAACAATACATAAAGTGGCTGTAAACTTGAAAAGTATAAAGGAAACATCGCTTTATATAAACACAAAATTGTGATGACCATGTAAACAGGTATCCCAAAGTTGTTGGCGAAATGCTACAACTTGTGATGTCATTTTCTGTCAACTCTATGGCCATTTTAGCATAATCATCTAGCAGTTTTTGAGTCACCATGTAGACCCATGACTGACACATTTATACTGCTCTACAGGATGTCAGATCATTTTGACAGCATGTTTCCTCAATAAGAGGACTGCAAGTATTAAACTTCAAATAATCTGATACACAACTTCCACTTAGCTTAGTTCTCACATCACACATTAAGATGACCAATCACCTTAATAAACTAACAAAACCTATCACACATCCTTAGAACTAACATACCAGACACACACACACGCATGTTTGTATTTCATTCCAACCGAGGACCCCATTGTATTTTCCATTGTTCAAATCCACGTACCCTAACCTTAACAATACCCCATACAATAGAATTCTTCCGAGGACGTGGTGATTCTTTAGAAATCACAACCGAGGACCTGGAATTCTTTTGTTCAAGTCCTCGGTCAGATAGAAAAAAAAACGCACGCACACACACCCAAATGACATTACCATTGAATTTCAAATTTGAAGGCCCAAACCAATAATGTGTAATCTACTTTAAAAACTTGAGCACCTTTCAGCCAACCAAAAGGATAAACCAAACTTTTCCATAAAGTCTCTCTCCTTTGACATTTCCACAAACTAACATCCCTAAATTTGGAATAGTATTCATTGCAAAATTATTGCCATTTGTCAAGAAAATGATAAATTATTAAGAAAATGAAATAAAAGTACCACTTTAATTAAAAATAATAACAAGTCATATACATTTCTCAACGTCTTTGGAATTGAGGATGCTATAAGCTGCTACTCGACTGTTTATTACAGAACAGTTTGAGGCAAAGCCCCCGATATTTGAGCCGTTTTTGACTAGTCAATAATATTAATAAACATTCCCAAGACTTAACTAAAACATTCATGTGATTACATGAAATATGCATATATATGAGGTCTAATGATTGTTGACAACTCTAGGTAATTTTATCATAACACGTCATTCAATCACCATGTTAATTATATATGAGTTAGCATGCGTTTCTTTATGTCACAAACACTGTGGGATATAAGTAACTAAACACCCTACATGGCTTCAAATATAAGGCCTAATAGATTATCCTCTTATTATTTGTCAACATCTTACAGTAATATTGAATATTTAACTTGCTGCATTTTGCAAGACTATTTTAAGATTATTAGTACTCAGGATACTGAAAGTGTTTTCAACTGCTAGTTACAAACGAGTTGGTAATTTAAAATTCAACTGACTCTGACAGCACTTATTAAAAATATGGTAAAAATTATCAAAATGGCGGAGAAGAAGAGAGAAAGAAAGAATGTTTGTAAAGGCTTGATGAAAGTGTCAAACCTGTTTGATTTTCCAAATATTAAATGACAGTAGGGGATGTTTAATACATAAGGAGATGTAATATATATATAAGAACATCAGGAGCAAACACCGCAATTTGGGATACACAGCCATGACAGGTCAGATGGAATCATTTAAGACTGCTCCAGTAGGAGAGGTTACTGTTCCATTCACAGCAAAATCATCTGATCAAAAACACCTTGCATCCTGAAAGGAGAAGAGAAACCTGTCTATTTGGGAAATGAACTCAATAGGGAAGGAGTTGCATGGTAGGATATGGTAGGGTTGGGTAGGGAAGGTTACGGAAATGTATGCAGTGAAACTGATGGGAAGGTATTGGAAGGGAATACATAAAATTAGTTAAATCAAATTTACCTACATCATATTCACAGTGGGTTTGTACATAATAACATTTAAATTTAATTTACCTATTGAATATTCACATCTTCTTCATACATGATTACAGATAATTCTAATTTACCTATTGAATATTCGCAGATGGTTCATACATAATAATGGCTCAATCTAATCTACCCAAATTTAATACTCACATCTTCTTCACACAAAAATAATGATTAAATGTAATTTACCAATCAAATATTCTCATCTTCTACAAACATAACATCCAATGACTCACATTCCCACTAAGAAATATCCATAGGGAATGTTCTTCTTTGTGAAGGATTCATGACTAGGAAGTGTTTTCTCTTGTTCATGGAAATGCACCTTCTATCCTACATATCATAAATATTAAGCCTAACTGTGATAGCAAGATAATTTACCTACTGAATATTCACGTCCCCTTCATGCATAGTAACAGGGAGACACCAGGAGGTCTGTGAGGATCACTAACTGATCATCTGTGAACTGTTGTTTGTGTTCGTGCCAATTATCATGATGGGTACGTCGGAAGTCTGACAGTGTCTTCCTAACAGTCATCTGTGAGGAGTAACAGAAAGTGATATGAATATGAATATATCTTTTAAAGTTATTCCCTGCATCACTTTAATGTTACTTTTTAGTTAAGTTCTTGAAATTTCTTTGCTTTCTATGCCCTCAGAATATGGTTTTTATATACAATGTCATATTATGAAGGTTGTTTGATTATTTATAATTATTAAAATATTATTATTTTTATTAACATATTATTTTTATTAACATATTATTATTAACATATTATTATTAACATATTATTATTATAATTATTAACATATTATTATTAACATATTATTATTAACATATTATTATTAACATATGATTATTATCAACATATTATTAATATCATTATTTTTATTAAAATATTATTATTATTAACATATTATTATGATTATTATTATTGCCAAATGTTAGTCTCAAAAAAATTTATTTCTTTCTTTCAATATCTTTCCTTCTTAGTGTATTACAGAATGCATTCAGTATTATAACTCAAAGGTAAATTACTTCTTTCCTCTTTCGTTTTCTTCTTGCATTTATCAATGTACTATTTTTGTCACCTCATCGATTGAGACACAATCACTACGGTACATTCCGTGCTCTTGTTTTTCAACTTGGTTATGAGCTGCACGTGCATTTCCATAAAGCATACTGATTAGATATGGGAATGTTTTCATCTTATATTTATGCTAAAATATCCTTACTGTCTGTTAAGTCACAAAGACCTGTCTCTTATCTTCTCGCAGCTATTCACAGGATGTACTGTATTATAAACCTTACTAATGACAGCCATTTTGAATCATACAGTTTGTAGGGTAAGCAAGAACAGATCATGTAGGAACAGAGTTTAGAAAATAGAATGAAGTGGACTCAAACCTCGATTGGCTGAGGGTCGTGGAGATGATCTGTAAGGTCCATTAGAATCTGTGGCATCCACTCTGGTACGTCGTAAGGAAACGCTTGAACACAGGCACTGAGACCAAGAATGCCTGCATGTCTCTGTACAATGGCTGAAATAATGGAAAGAGAAATTTGAATCAAATTGGTGTGCCACTGGCATTGAGGGTCTTTTGACAATGTATGACAGAAAGAAGGTGTTTATGATCAGCCAGTCTAGAGATAATCCCATCCCACTGTGATCCTCCATCTGAACAGGTAACTTGAACGTAGCCACAAGAACTCTTTTTAACTGTTGCCTTTTTTATTGTCGCTGTTTCGTTTGACTGGAACACACATAATACAGGTGCCTGTCTTGAGAGCCTATCTACAACCCTGTTGCCAATAACCCCGGGATGTGACACACCATAAGAAGAGAAACCCAGCAGAAGCTGACCAATCAGAGGTACCTCTAGACAGGCTAAGGCTTAAATATTTAATTTTGTAAAAACTGCTAAAATTGAGTTCCTGTATGTTGTTATAAGCCATTCCTTTCAGTCAAAACAGCAAAGAAATTTTTCTCTCTTTTAAATCTCTTCTTCTCTCTTGTGTGTCAATACTGCTTTGATATCTGAACAATCATAACAGTATATTTTTGTTGCATCTGGTAGACAACTGACAGAAAAATCAAGATTTAGCTGCAATATAACCTGCCATATGACCTCTCCTCTATTACACAATGATTGTAATCAACCAACCAAGCCCATTCAGTGCGTAATCAGTTATCCAGGCACCCACAACATGAGCTGAAAACAAAGAGCTATTGTCATGTCAGGTACAGATAATTCCAAGGCGCCCCTGCCCCCCCCCCCCCCAAAGCAAAACAAAATTTGGTCCACCTTCTTTTCCTGTCCTGGAGGAAATTTTGAAGAATTGTGGTAGAGCATAAAACAGGAGATGCCATACAATCCAAATTAGTGTATAATTTATTTCAATTAAACATATATACATACTCACTTACTGTTGTATCATTAAACATAAACGGTGAACCAGAATAACCGTGGGCAACCACGTTCAACTCACCATCAGTGGCTGCACCGTCTACTGCAACCAGACGCAATCTCTTGCTCCTATTTGGTAAAGCTGTCTTGCAGAGTTTTTCAAAGGGACCTTTGACCTTGGACTCCATGGAGATGAACTGACAATGAAGTAACCCACTCAGCGTCACGCCTGCGGTCTCTCTCACCTGAAGCAAATAGACAGATAAATGCTATATTCAGTGCAGAATATACTGATAAACACGACAGTGGGAAAAGTAGAGCATTGTTTTTTTGTTTTTTTTTTCAATTTTTCTGCAAGTATTTTACGGCACTGATTGTTTGTTTGTTTCAGCAGAGTTAGTAATATTTGTTTTAATGGGGTACAAACCATATACTTGCAAATAAACAATTGTGAGCATGTAAAATAAACACCCTTCACCTTCTTTTTTACTCCCCTATTATATCCTGCAAATTTGTCAATCACTAATACTAAGAGGTAGTTATGTACTTAAGGAGACCATTTTGCCGACTTTCAAATTCGAAACTCTCAGAAACACCCATAATCAATATGCATGAATGCTTAAATTCTGATCAGCAATGAGAATTTTTCTTTTCACACGCTATATAAATAAATCTATGAATCAAAGCCATGTGCAGATGCCAGAGCAAACCCCACTTAACAGAACCAAACTTTAACACCATCTTCCCCCTTCCCCCTCCCCTTGCCCACTCATCTCCTTTCCATTAGTCATGTATAAACTAACCTCCAGCCTATCATCTTTGAGTAGCCTCTCCACCAGATCCTGGACCCTCTTGACGTTCTCGGGTTGTTTGCCGAGGACAAAGAGGTTATTGAAGATCATGACCTGTAGGTACTTCAGCATGCTACACTTGGCCCTCCAGGATTTACCTGAGGCAATCTGTAAGAATAGGTATGGGGGAAGAAAAAGGTGAAAAAAAGACTGAAAAATTGCATTATATCTGAAAGTTTCTATAATTTTTTAAGCAGACAGTTACAATAATGGTCTACTGTGAAACTACTTACACATCTACTTTGTCCTAACAGACCTGTACAGGGAAAAGTAAAGACCCACAGAAGCACCACCCCCCACCAGACATGTATGGGGAAAAGGGAAAACACAATACAGTAAGGACATACAGTAGCAACCCGCCCCCCCAACCAGACCTGTACAGTTATTACCTTAAAGTAAACACACCCCCCCCACCAGACCTTTATGGGGTAAGGGGAAAATGGCAAACACAATACAGTAAAGACCTTAAAGTAACAACCCCCACCAGACCTGTATGGGGAAAAGGGAAAAGACAGTACAGTAAAGGTATACAGCAGGACGCCTCCGTCACCAGACCTGTACAGTAAAGACCTTAAAGTAAACACCTCCCCCCACCAGACCTGTACGGGGGGGGGGGGGAATGGAAAACACAATAAAGTAAAGACCTTAAAGTAACAGTTGATCCACAGTTTGATCCATCATATTACAAATACTGAGTGACTGAAGAATGCAGGCAAAGTCAGACTGATTGATCATAGATTGTTGATATGTTACTAACCTCTTCAAGAGCTTTGATACAAGGGAGGACACTACCTTCCTCTAAGAGTGACTGCGCCATGCATGCCAGAGTAAGATTAGTCTCGTTCTGTAATTCTTCGTCAGCTTCGCAGCTTTCCAGAGGAGTCAGCTAAAGGAAAAAGTCATTAAAAGAGAACCATTTTTTAAAATTTGAAGAAAATCAGTAAAATTATACATTTTCACAAAATGAAAATAATTGATGAATGGAAAGTACCCTTAATTTTGACAATTGAACCATCTAAGATAAACAGTTACTCTGTAAAACCAAAGTTTGTAATTTCACACTATTCTGCTAGATGTTACGTAATATACACACTCAGTAAACTAGTAATTTGAATAATTTCTCAAATTTGTATTTCCTTTTATTATGCTCCATTTACTTCTAAATGTTGGCAGTAAAATTATCAAGCACACACAAAAAGAACTTCTTAGTGTTATGATGAAACAGGAAAAGATCTAAATTGGAAATATATACAAATAATCATTAGAGTGCTCAAAAATACAGTGACTCTATATAAAAGCAACGAACAATTCGGCACTTCTGTGTCAAAATTTGATTGATGGAAACTTGATGAGTAATCACTCTGTCAGCAAAAACTGACAAATTAACTCGTAAACAACAATAGAACATACTGTACTCCCTAAAAAAAGAACTAACAAAATTTGGAAAACCAAGTGGCCAATTTTACAATAAATTTCAAGCACATTTCAGATTTGAAAGCCTATTACTGATTTATGGCACGTCAAATGTTTTCCTATAGCCTTATCCTTACTGAAATGCATCATTTGATGATTCAATCTCAAAAAAAGGTCAACCACATACTACAATGAGAATTGTCCCATTGATAGCTTCAGTATATACCTATATATATATATATTTTTTCTAATTCAATTCTTTGAAGACCATGGAGTTAACATCACTGTTGATGTGTCTCGGTAATACGTCCTTGCATCTTCATATATGACCTACATTGTATTCTTCTAGTTCTACACAATTGACACAGTTTCAACGACATACATTCACAGCAACAAAAGAAAAAAACCTTTAGATCACAATTTATCACAATGAGACTGTAGCAATCTAATCACACTGCTTCAAAACAGAAGAATAACAAAAGGAAGAAAGAAATTTAAGAAAAAACAATAATAATAATAATATTATACTTATCTAGGGCAAAACAGAAAGATGAAACGTGACTGATGATAGGAAGAAAATTATCCTTACCAACGGAAGGAAGAGAAAGAACTCCGCAGGGAGAGGTCTTATCATCGTACCGAGGGCATCTCTCAACCACCTCATTACTGTCGGATGAAAACAGATCGTAAGCATTACAAGAAGAAATGCTCAATGATTTGGGGAAAAATGAAAAGGAAGGCCACTAGAACGATTGAGGATTTGATACATGTGTACACAAAACAGTTTATTCACACAAAGAGAATGCTACAAAGAACTAGGTCTTAACAACTGGCGTTTAAATACCATAATGCTTTTATATCTGGTTCTAATGTACCTAAAATGTAACTTATTCAGTGCAGACAAAATTTAGTCAAAGTTTTAAGAAATGCTGTTTTAGATCTAAACCCTGTTGTAATTATTCTAATTGTACACATGCATCTGTGACATCACATGCAAACAGAGGAACATAGTTGTAATATTGACTGGAGCAAGCAAGGAAATCTAAGCAACCCCATTCCCTTACAAAAAAAAAACACCAATAAAGGCAGGTGTGACGTGGAATCCAACTCAGACGAATATGAGCTGTGAATTTAACTTTTAAGCTCAAATTTAATAAGCAAGAGAAAAGAAAAAGAAATGGTAACCCTCTGAAAATATCCCTATAATGAACCAGAAGAGTTTCAACTCAATTCTCCAAATCTGCACTTTTGAAAATATTCAGAGGAAGTATCCTTGTTTGTGAAGGATATAAGCAATGGAAATGTTTTTTATTCCTTTCTGGTTCATAGAATTGTACTTTCCATCAACTATGCCTAACTGTGATAACAATCCCTCTATGAATATTCATATCTACACTAACCTGTTTTCAGTAACCTTACAGTGCCTTGTTTCTCCTCCTTCACTTGCCCGCTGCCGTTACTCAGCTGTGCCACCCAGTCATCTGAATCTCTCAGGGCACCGACCCGAGAGAAAGTCCGCTGAAAGAAATCCGAGAGGCGGGGACAGGCTGTAGCCTTGCCGTTGGGCATCGGCACGTCGAATATTAACAGCAGCATGATCAGACTGTAAAAGAAGACATCAGGAGATGTGACTGCAACATACACAGGCTATTGTACAAATTACAAATACAGCTGTAACATAATACCAGAGAATCTATTGGCTTTAAGTTTACACAAACTTATAGTCATGCAAACCTTTAAAGATGTGGGGAAGGGTTCTGTCACCAGATTCAAAATTCAGGCAGTATTCTGCAATAGTTTAGCTTTGATTTTGGTAGTGGTGCATTTCTGGGTCAGAGGGTTGTAAAATAATTATCAATTGTAGTGTAAGAATTATCAATTGCAGTGATTACTTTTACAAACAAAGCTCAGACAGTTAAAACCGAGTGCTGTTTCTGCTTTAAAAGTAATTTAATGCACATCTTGCACACCTTCTCATCTGGGCAGTGCCTCTACTCATCTATTCAACCATGCTAACATTAATACAACTAAAATTATACATATCGGCAATGAGATAATATTGCACTGCACAACACAAACTAGAAAACTCAAGAAAAAAGAAAAGAAATTACCTGCCCATGCAGTCCCTGACATTCTTGTAATTATGATCCATGTGACCCTCTAAGTAAGAGAGTAGTTTGTGTTGGATGGTAGGAATCCTCCACTCCTGCTGACAGAGGCAGGCTTTCAGGATCATGAGACGACTAGAGAGGGGAAAGAGAAACAGAGCTTAGGCGGTCGGCTAAAAAGGGTGAGGGAGGTATCAATCAGAGATGGGGCTCAAGATCACCTGCAGTCCAACTATACTCACAGACACAAATGAGATTGGTGGCAGCCTTACCAACCAATCAAATTCACAATGGTTCAAAAACATCAGTCATTTATCACATTTATCATTAAAAAAAGGGAACTGATAGAATAGGTGAAAACATGATGTGATTGATAAATATACTGTAGATTGTAGGACAATCTGCACTTGGTATTTTCTTTAATAAGAACGACCTGTGATTGTTTTAACACCTATACAAACTTAATGTTGCTGCCCTCTCTCAGTAGAAACCCCTCTCCCTTCTCCTCATCCTCCCTGCCTTGATCATTTTTTTTTCATTTCCCTGCCATTTTTGCTTTTATGTTTTATTCTTTCACCTTGCATCCAGGATGGATCCCCCATCTCCTTTGATGGGGTCCTTGATGATCCACTCCAGGAACCAGTGCAGTTTCCTAGGATCCCTGCTCTCACAGGCGGTCGACAAGCTGTACACCCAATCTTTGAGTGTTTCATGTCCAAGATGAGTGAAAGCTTTCTCCAAGACCGGTATTAGAAATTCCCATAATGCCTGCGTCTGTAACATAGAAATGAGACGTACATGCGATATACCATATAACATATGCAGTAAGGTGACTTAAGATTTTATGGGATTTTTCAAGACCAAATCATTATTAACTTATTGACCTTTCTGAGAAACAGCATTCCACCTTGCGGTCAGGTAGGGTGACAGGATGTGACCATCACTTCCTCAAACATATCATCTTCACGTGGCTTTTAGAGGTTTTATTTGATAGTAGTTCAAACAATTTTATGACTTTTAATGACATCAGAGACATATTTACAGAGGATGTGCAGGATTACTGCAGTTCCGCCTTAAATTACTTTCCATTAATATTTTCCTTTTCGTCCGTTCGTTAAATCTCTATCCAAACCCTGCGTTATGAGTTAAACTATCGTCGATATAACCCCCCCTCCCACTCCCCCCCCCCTTCAATGGACAAGAGCAGAGTATGAGGCATGTTTTATTAGAGAACAGTCATCCAATATAATAGATTGTTAGCAATTAATACAAGTTCACTATACTGATGCACTCTCTACTCAGTCCCCTTTAACATTTGCACTATAAATACCACAGACAGAATGTGAACTGAATTGACATATCATATCAATACACCTCCACTTTCTGTATTGAGACAGGGGGGGGGGGGAACTGTTGACTACCTATATGCACATTATATGGCACTAGGCCAGCCCTATGGATCATGCAGTTCAAATGCCCCACTTCATTAACCAGCTGTCTATTTCGAGAGGGGGCAGGATTATAATTGGCCATTAATATCAGTCACCTAGGACTAGAAGACAGCAATGAGTCTTTTTTTCAACATTTAAATTGGAAACCTGGAAACCAATGTCAAGTACAAGATCTTTCGGTGACCGTAGCTTTCTGAATGCTGCACCACGTTTATGGAACTCCCTCCCGGTTGAAATTAGGTCTTTAGATTCTATTATTCAATTCAAACGCAGTCTTATAACTTTTCCTTTCTCTATTCTATTAGTTTTTGCACATGCAGAGCCCGTAAAGAGCATTGAACAACTTTTGTTGGAGTCTGCATTATATAAGACTAGTTATTATTTGAATTTTCAAGCCAGCCCAATCAGAATACAGATCCAACAATGCAACTGGGATCTGTAAAACTACACCAACGACCAACGAACACTATTAACAACATATACATTATAAATCTACTTGATCAAATGGTTGCAGTACAGAAAAATTCCAACCAACCTCCTTCTCCAATCCTCACTATGTTAAATGGCTGATTAACTTTTATGCCAAAAGGTCATTAAACCAAACAAGATGTGCACTAGCTAATGTGTGTCACTTAATAACGGACAAAAATATAATCCGTAAAATGTAATTAAAATATTTCTTCATCTTTAATGTGACAGGCAGTACCATCAACTAACAACAAAGTTTGATAAATTTTTATGACCTAACCTAACCATGTACGCTTTTGTAAAATAGATTCCACAAAAACATTGTCATTGCCACTCAGTGACTGGTCTAAATCAAAAATAATCTAACAGGCTAAAATACACAATTTTTGGAAACGGTGCTTCTCAGACTCTGTAAACATAACTGTGAATGTAACAGTAAATGCTGTAGTGCAGAAACTAAGGTGCATCTGGGGAAAATGTAAGCTAGGTCTGAATAAAACTTAATGGCAGCCCATAGTACTAAATTTCATCAGGCTTCCTTAACCTTTACCTTTTGAAATCCCCAGTGTTTGCTTCCTCTCATGAGACCAGCCACAATCTCTGTTAAACATCGTTGACTGCTCTCCTGGGAGTCTGTGGCAAGCCGTTCTATATGAGGCTTAAACACTTGTAAAATAGAATCACCATAATTCCTAAATAGACCCTGTAAGGAGATAAATATGCAAGCATTGACTTTATACACTTTATATCAACAGCAACAATTACCATGGGTGAAAGAGAGATGATAGAATGGAGACATAGTGGAGGAGGTGTGGGGGGGGGGGGGGGGGGTAATAGGTGGTTGATGGAAGCAAAAATTCATGACTTAACTTTGGAGAAAGAAAACATGCCTAGGAATTTTAGGCTTTGCATAACAAATGACAATTGTCCACAATAAATCTAATATAATGCTAAGATAAGACTACATATTTGACCAAACAAGTTCACAAGCCCGAAACCCTTTTGAACTCATGTCACTTTCTAGAGGTAGAGTAAAATCCAGGCCCGGACAAAATATATTCCACCTCACTAGTTACAGCAAAGAGAGAAATTTTTCATTGGACTATTTCACACCGAATGACCACAAGACAGGAACAGTTATGTTATCAAAATGACGGATGAACGATCAAATTGAGCAGGAAAACTATGAATTGACCGTTAATTGCATTAATGTACCTACCTTAAACATTACAAAACGACGGTTGCAAAATTTGTCCTTTCCCTTTCTTTCTTCGAGGGAGAAATACTCGATCAGTTTGCTCACAAACTTCTCGTCAGTAAAATGGTCAAAAACAACTCCTTCCAGCTGAAGACAACAACAACAGCAAGATGAAAATGGCTATGACATATGTTTAAGCAAAGGTAGATTGCTTCAACCAATTAAGATATGGAACTGAACCCTGAACACTGTTTTTGAAAGTTTCACTCCTAACATTATGTGACAATGTTCCATTTCTTATGCAATGCACTTAGGTTAGTAATATCAATGCTTAAGAGACTGTTATGCAGTATTTCTTATATCCATAAAAAGTGACACAGATTGTTAGACTCAATTTTTTAATTAAAGTATTAAACAACTTTAGCTGTAATTCTTATATGAAAAGTATTCTAGGCACATCTATACTGATATTTGTCTATCAACAGATGGCTTTCATCCGATATTAAATACGCATTGTGACATATATGCATTAACCAATGTAAACTTAATATATAGCGTACTGTACATGAACATCCATGTACATTCAAAATGCAACCGGCTGCTTTATACCTCAGCGACGATACCACTCAAGTCAACTATCTCTCATGAATTCAGTATAAACTTCCATTAATTACAAAACACATTTTCTGCGTGGTGGCAAAACTTATGCTTTCCACCACAAAACCAATATGGAAAGTAATAAACTCCTTATTACCTCTGTGAGCTCCTCTCTGCTCCTGTCCAGCTTGGGTTGTTCATCAAACGATGCATAGCTCTTCATGTCCCTATAAGACAAGAGTCAAAGGTCAGTGGACTAACCATGTACACATCAAAGTCTCAAGTAGCTTCTTGATTTTACACATTCTGCATTGATAATTGAAATTCTGTTACATAGACAGTGGGAGGGCAATACTGATGACATTTCACTGACTATAACTATCAAAAAAAAAAAAAAAAACATTTTATGAAAATAGAACTACTATTTCACAGGTTAGTAATAAAATGTCAGAGGATGATAACTATTCCAAGTTTTCAAACAAACTAACCAATAACATTGACGACACTTGCAGATGTTTGTCTGCGAATAAAATCATTCATAAACTTACTTTGGCCAGCAGTAATAACCCCAATGAGTCTTCTCAATGAAACTACACTCGTTCCAGTCTTCCTCCGTTAGCAGAGGTGAGGCTGAATCGTAACGATGCCACATGTTGTCCGGTCTGTCCCCGGGGCTGATCTGACTGGGTGGGGTGCTCCCTGAGATGGCGTACGGGTCTATGGTGACTTTCTTGTGTTCCCTCTTGGCAAGCTTGAAGATTGCACCCATTGTCAGGGTTGAGAGCTGAAGGATGTAACACCAGACACCACAAGAGAAATAGAATATTTCATCAAATTATTATCAGAAGAGTTTCTATTCGACAGTATCTACTCAAAATGATCATTAGATAAAAAAGGGCACAGAAAATTAAGTGTATCAGTCCAGTGTTAGAAAGAACAACCACCCAAGTTTGTGTGCATGCTAAATATCAGAATAAAGACACATTAGAACACAGGATATTCTCCAGACCGCCTGGTCTCCTGGAGTGCTCTATGCAGACGTCGGCTCCTGCAATAGTCTTACAAATTCATTCTGTTCTCGCTGACTTACCTTTCTAGTACGCAGGGTCTCGTTGGTTAGATCTTCTGTCAGTTTACCTATCGTTCTCAGCGGTGGCTGAATGTCTCTCCGTAACAGCAGAGCTATGAACGAAGACGCCAGATGATAAAATTTCCATCTCCTGTTCGAAAAAACAATGGAAATCGTTGAATCATTTGATGAAGTAACCTTTTCACTCAAAGATCAAAAGTACAGGAAACGGTATTTCGGACTTAGGGCAGGATCGAGTTCTCTATGGGATCAAGTGACTGGATCAACTAATCAAGCAGATCAAGTAATCTGTTCTTCTCACTTTCACTAGTCTAGGAGTTACAATGCTCAAACTCCTCTCCCCGGGCTCATTCCGGCTTTCCCTCCCACAAAATATAGCTTTATAATCACACACTACTGTACATCTACCTTACATTGTTGACACTTACAAAACTTTGGATTCCATAAGGTCCACAAGGTCATCTGATAACTCACGGTATGTCCTGTAAACATTAAAAAAGAGGAAAACTACTTAAAAACATCATTTATACATATCCATTTATAGAAGAAGACGAAAAAGAAGAAGAAAGTCATTATTTATACTAATTCAATTTGCATTCAATTTGCACATGTTCTTCATTTTGCCCACAATTAACAATACCTGGCAATATCATCATTTTGTGTATAATCATCATTAATACCTGGCATAGTTTATGTTTGCCCCACAATTAACAATACCTGGGTAATGTCCTCACTTTGTGTATAATCATCATTAATACCTGGCATTGTCCTCACTTTGTGTATAATCATCATTAATACCTGGCATTGTCTATATTTTGCCCACGACTAACAATACCTGGCATTGTCTTCATTTTGTTTCTTCAATGACTCCATTCCTTTGGACTGTTCTTCACTGGTCACTAACGTCTTGATCGTCATCTGTTCTGAACCGGACTGTGCCATAGTAACAGCTTTGGCAATAGCACTGGGTGTGACCTGAACCAACACAGAAAGAGAAAGTTGTATCAAATTTATGCATGCATACACCTTGTATCTGTACAAAAAAACAGGGTATTCTGCCCACACATTACAAACATGAACTCACATTACAAACATGAACTCACATTACCAACATGAACTCACATTACAAAACATGAACTCACATTAAAAGTCAGCTGCTTTTAAAGTTCTTACCTGTTGTGCTAGAGCAAATGAACAGAACGTCTTTTGTACTTTGAGCAAGATCTGGTCAATGAGTTTAGTAATGGATGGCTTCTCTGAATGGCCTGCATTTACAAGAGCCAGCCAACAGTCCTTCATTATCGACCAGTTCTTGATCACCACTAGTGGGTTTAGACCATTGCCCACGAGGAGGTGAAGAGCACCCTGTGAGGAAGCAAGACATATTCAAATAAATGATGGATTTCATTGAATTATAACTTATCTCCCACATGTACAAACGTGTGGGTGATAAAACAGAAGAGAAATGAAAACTTGATAAAGGCAGAGAGAATGGGAATAAATATTCATTATTTGTTAAAGTTATTAAAAGGAGAGAAACAAATATAAGCACACTAGTCAAGAAATAGGACATTGGGGAGGGGGAGGGGTGAAGTGGAATGGTAAGGGGGTGTTTTAACCAAAGGAAAATTTAATAAAACAGGTCCAAGGCATGACAAGAAACAATAAACTCAAACTGGACAGGGGCTAAGTTACTAGTGTAAATAGGAACTGGATAGCTTTGGAAGGGGGAATATATTTTTTCAATATTTTTTAATGTTTACTTGCTAGATAACCTTACCTTAATTTGATAGTCAAATGATTAACCTGGTGGTGAGGCATATCGGAATTCTCCTTAAAAATTACGCCCCTTCCTTTAACTGACAGTGTGGAATATCGCGGTTCCCTTTACCTTATACTGTTGGTGAGGTACATCTAGGGGTTTTCTTTAGACCGTTGTTTTCGTATTAAGGTAAAACTAAGGTGCATAAACTTGGTACAGAGGTTTCTAGGTCTGGCTTACCTTACTTTGGTGGTGAGGTATATCTGGGAATTTTCTTACATTGTATTGGTATAAAGATACAAAATATGGTTCTTCTTGCCTTAAGTTGGTACTGAGGTTTATAATGAGTCTGCTTACCTTGAATTGGTAGTGAGGTATATCTGGATCTTCCTTCAAGCTTGGTAAAATCAAACTCATCATCTCTCGTTTACTATTAATAGAGAGCTCCTGACAGTTGAAGAAAACATCCTGGGCTTTCTTCCTCACCTGTGAGAGAGCAAAACGTAAACACATGTCAAATTTCTTATTAATTTCTTGCCCTGACTGCACAAACCTGTGATATTACCCTCTATTTGTTCCACACTCCTAATTGGCAGATAGGTAGGGTTAAACGAGATCAGAATGATGTCAAAATGGTGGTTAGTTTAACCTCTACCAATAGCCACTAGAAAATAGCAGACCTCTCCTATTTACAGGGGACACAACCTCAACCATCATCCTTGGCTAATCTGACAGAGATCCAACTCCCCAAAACAGCTATGAAGAAATCTTGCTCCTTGTTTTGTCTGTGAGCTGTCATTTTGTAAATCTATTATGTCAAAGTGCCACTAGGATTTAAAGCAATTTTTTCTTTTCTCTTTTCTTTTCATATTTTCAAGGTAGAAAATGTTAACAATGTTGGCACTGAAATACCAATGCCATCTTTAGGTCATGTTAAGCGATTCCGCATCAGTACGGACAAATCTTTATTACAGAACGCTGTAATAACACTTACACTGTAACAAATAAAGAAAAACGTAAGAGGAAATGAAGCACATGTGGCTTGATGATGTCACACTTTTAGACTTGATCAAGTCTTCAGCCTTGTGCGTCTAATGGAAAATTAAATCTATCTATTTCCCAAACGGAATAAGATATTTCTTAGCTGTTTGGCGAAGGTTTGCATGACAGTTATCGCTATTCTAGAGACCAATGGTAACTGCTGGGTTTGTGTCTACTTTAAGGTTACTGAAAACATATGCATATGGGACTTCAAAATTCCTCCCATTTATATAAACAAAACCAAGTAACTCAAACAGCAATTTGAAATTTTGTATAATACCCTGTCTGTTGTGGCTATCTTTCTTACCTCGCTGTATCTGCTGATAGATAGTTGTAGTAAGTCTTTCATAACCACCCTGTCAAGTTCTGAATAGTTATTGGTGCTGAATTTACCCTGCCTCATTTGATGCTGCAGATACACTCTCTCCACCAACAAGGCACGTACGTGTTTCTTCTTGCCATGAAGCTGTCCGAAATTAAAGTAACAATCATAATCATGAAAATAATAACAATGAAAGAAATCAAAATAAGAAGAGAAAAGTGATCAAAATAATTCCAGGGATTCTTGATTATTTGAATTGGCATCTAACTTGGTTGTATCTATGAATGTGACTCACAGAATACCTATCTTAAGGAGACCCTAAGAATAAGCTGATTAAGCTACAGTTGGGCGTTGCTAGAAGGAAATGCACAACATTCTTGAACTACAAAAGGCTTTCATTACTTTGGCATGAAAAAGAAAGTGGAATTAATTACAATCAAATCCTTTTAATTATAAAAGTTTCACCTCGGTTAGTTAGGAATTAATATTCTCTAAATGTAAGGGGACATTTCTGCGTGACAATTACTGGCAGATAGATTTTCTTTTTAACCGGAAGATTAATATCCTGTGCAATAGCAATATGTTTTCCTGGTCGTCTCACCTTGTCTTGGAAAGTGGACTTCTGTAGAGAGTGACTTTTCTTCCGAACTTCCACGTCCTTCTTACCGACTCCTCTAAATCTGAAGAGTAGGTTGAAGATCTGCCATGATGGGAGATAAAATCAACTAATTAGATGTGATACATTAATGCAAACTGTTATTCACAGACTTATGTAATAAAATTGTTAATTTTGTGAGCACCAAAACTCCCTCTACCAACTATCTGAAGATGTTTCAAAGAAAATGAAAAACAAAAATGGACTAGACACAAAAGTTACAAAAACTGAACGCCATCTTTTACGAACAACTGTTCTAAAACTTTGATGGTAATGATACCATGGCACCACTTTAAATTCTTTTTTTAATTCTTGCAGCTACTGAAGAGAATATTTCTACCCTACAAATGTAATTCTTCTGTCAGTGGTCCTTCACCATTTTACTCTAGGTCAGACTTTCCATCTGCTGATTCACAATATTTTATCTCTTTATACCAAGATCATTAGGAGCTACTACAACTTCTTGAAAACTGGTCTTAAGAAACTTCTTAAAACAAGAAATGAGAAACATAATAGAAATAGAAATAGTAATGTTACATTCTTGCCATCTCACTTACATCTACAATGACTACTAAGACCTTTGTGTTATCTTCCACCGTTGCTAGGACATGCTGCAGTAGGTTGTGTGTGATGTCCAGGATCTTCTCCCTGGTGCCTTTAAACTGAGGTCGAAACTCAGAGGTTGAAGTGACCAGCATGATCTGTTTGGTAGGAGCCTGCCATCCATCAATCCTAACAGACCAAAAAAGCAACGCCAAACGTCATTTTTCCATCATTGTCACAACACTTATTATAGTTGAGAATGTGATCGATGTTCAATGTTTTTTCAGGTAAATATGGCAACTTCAAATTCGAATACACTCAATAGAAAATTTACAAGCATCTCATTATTAAAGTTTGGTTAATACTTTCCTTTTGTTTATACATATGTATTATACAAATTTACCCAAGAGACCATATATAATCAATTTTTCTTTCATTGTCACAAAACTTGGATATTATAGTTGAGAATGTGATCGATGTTAAATGCTTTTTTCAGGTAAATATGGCAACTTCAAAAGGATGGAAATACTAGCATGAACATAGACTAAGTATTGAACTGTAACATGGTTATATGGAAAACGGTGCACTTTAAAGTCTATAACAGGAATATTTACTTTTAATACTAACACCAAACCTTAAAAGAACACCACCACTAGAATCAATACTTTGTCATCTTCAAATTGATTTAGAAACTGGTCAACTTTACTCAAACCTACAGAAGAAGTTGCAGTTAAATTGTGTTTCAAATTGTTCCCAAATTCAGTGACCTAAACGTGATAACAAATGTTGGCTTGTAATGTGTATATGGACAGAATAACAGTTAGTCAACAGATGACTCGCTCATATAAGGTAACTGTACTTTCAGTTATCAAAGGAAACTAATTCTGAACTTCAACAGCCTCGCCAGTATACAATGGGGTCATGCAAGTGGGGGGGGGGGGGATTAATTGTATTGTTTAGAAGATTTGTCTCAAAATATAAAACCTTAACTGGATTCATAATTAATAACTACAAGTTGCACGTTCCATTCTGATACATCTGTGGTTTGACTAGTGTGTTGCTTTATAAGTGATATGGAACAACTTGTGTGAAGGGTATGGACGGTAGAATTTACCACATCAAATGATGTCACAGGAAAGTGGAGATAAATGAAGCTAGAGCTAGTAACAAAACTAACTTTACAAAGATCTTTACTGAAGTACTGTAGATAGAAATAGTAGCGATACTAACTTTACAAAGATCTTTACTGTAGAACTGTATTATATCTATGCAAAATCTATCAGGTTTTGCTTGTCACATGGCTGCAAACTGATAAAATGTCACACCAACTCATAGTTGTTTATACCCAACAAACTTCCAAAGCTGGGTAGTACCTCCATTTTGATATATGATATCTGTATATTTTACCCTCTAACTGACATCAGTCTCCTTGCTATAAAAAGTGTAAGATTTTATCCAGCAAGATGTCTGATACAATGATAAGTTACAAATATGAGGAAGACATGTGAAATTAACACATGTACAGCTCATCAGCTAAATTTATAAAAGAAATGATGAATTTTGTAACATGATTGACAGAACTTACACTTCTGTTATGGGTGGACTGTCCCACAACGGTAGCAGACCAGCACATCCGTACAGAGCACTGGAGACAATCTTTAAACTTTGAAGTAATTTCTCTCTGAAAAGAAAACAAGTATCAAAATGATAATAATAATAATAATAATCAGAAGAGATACGACTCCCTCAAGTTCACCTAGAAGAAAACAGACACAGTAATTTAATGGTTTTTTAACGGAAGGATAGATTTGTCAGTTGTCATTCAGTTTATTGGTCCTTGCAAAATATCAACTTATTTACTGAGCGCTTAAAGCTCACAACTGTTAAACTGAACGTAACATATGATGCTTACAATGTGTCCATAGCTTGTGAAAACTACTTCTGCCTGTCCATCTCAGGAAATGAAAACAATGGTATTGCTATGCTACATCACCAACTCCTGCTAGTTTTTGAAGAGGAGGGAAGGGTAGGAGATGGGGATCTTGTGATTATGCAACATATGTCAAATCATATCACCGAATGGGTAAGTAACATTATTAAAGGAAATATTTATAACGCCAATTACGTACAGTGAGGGTTGGTTTGATGACTATTGACAGCAAATATCCTATAGTAACCATTTTCAATATAGACAAGACGCATTATACTTTTTCATAATCCATCTCCAACTTAATTAACAGCCTGTACATTAAAGACAACAAATTGGAGTTATTCTTTACATTAAAAATCCTTTCATTTAATAAGCTATTAAATGTATGACAATATTTCACCTGGTCATCTCTGTTCCTGATATTATAATCCTTTTGTTTAATAAGCTATTTAATGTATGACAATATTTCACCTGGTCATCTCTGTTCCTGATGTATAATCCTTTTGTTTAATAAGCTATTTAATGTATGACAATATTTCACCTGGTCATCTCTGTTCCTGATATTATAATCCTTTTGTTTAATAAGCTATTTAATGTATGACAATATTTCACCTGGTCATCTCTGTCCCTGATGTATAATCCTTTTGTTTAATAAGCTATTTAATGTATGACAATATTTTACCTGGTCATCTCTGTCCCTGATGTATAATCCTTTCATTTAATAAGCTATTAAATGTATGACAATATTTCACCTGGTCATCTCTGTTCCTGATGTATAATCCTTTTGTTTAATAAGCTATTAAATGTATGACAATATTTCACCTGGTCATCTCTGTTCCTGATATTATAATCCTTTTGTTTAATAAGCTATTAAATGTATGACAATATTTCACCTGGTCATCTCTGTTCCTGATGTATAATCCTTTTGTTTAATAAGCTATTAAATGTATGACAATATTTCCCCTGGTCATCTCTGTTCCTGATGTATAATCCTTTCATTTAATAAGCTATTAAATGTATGACAATATTTCACCTGGTCATCTCTGTTCCTGATGTATAATCTTTTCATTTAATAAGCTATTAAATGTATGACAATATTTCACCTGGTCATCTCTGTTCCTGATATTATAATCCTTTTGTTTAATAAGCTATTAAATGTATGACAATATTTCCCCTGGTCATCTCTGTCCCTGATGTATAATCCTTTCATTTAATAAGCTATTAAATGTATGACAATATTTCACCTGGTCATCTCTGTTCCTGATGTATAATCTTCCAGTTTCTTTAATTCAGGATAGAGAAACTTGTCCAATGCTTCCTTGACAACACCGATGCTCTCTGCTGTTGGCACTGTCCATCCCATCTGTAAGTCATCCAGGTTACCGGCTTTTGCAAAATCCTAGGACAGGAAGAAACGATCAAAATGTACAAAATTCACCACACTTTTGATCATTCAATGTATTAATGGGTACACGCTAAATTTGCTAGTCCCTAACAGGAATCTACTTTGCCATATAGATACAAGATATTAGAAATGTTGAGGTCCTTAATAATGAAGACACCTGTAAATGACTATTAGCAAGGACCCTTTATAGAGTTCCTCTATGGGCGACCCTTGTTACTGGCACTGTAATGTTGAGAACCCTTTGAAATTAATTTATTGTTAATTAATGATCCTTGCTGATGACACTTACAGACAACACTTGTTGATGGTACTTTGTAAGAACCCTTTCAAGACCTTTCTTCATCACCATTATCAAGAAGACAACAAAAGGCAAAAAGACAATCTGCTTTTTCTGAGGATAGTATGAATAAATCTTTGTACTTAGTCTTTGATGACATGAGGAGTCTCAATGAGTACAAAATGATAGAAATCTCCAATAATTACTGAGGAGAGTATAAATAGAATTTCGTAGAAGTACCCTAATTGGCAAGTACTCCTCCAGGGGTCTGTCGAATCCCTCAGCAACGCTTCGATGCTCCTTGGGGTACGTTTCGGTCAATGTCAGGAAAAAGTTCTTAAGAATGTAACATCCCCTCTGATAGCCTTCCTTGCAGGTCAAGTGTAGACTCTGCTCCAACACATTGAAGACCTCCTCCTTATAATCCAGTAGTTTGTGAGTTGAGAAATGGATGATCTGTGGCCAAAAAGAGAAAAAAAAACACAAACGCATTCAAAACTGGAAATATCTACAGTATAACATTATCGGGTGTGAGAAACAAATGAATCTCAGAATATAAAAGGAGAAATGATTTATTTGTTTCGTTTATTATGGATGATATAAATCTCTCTGGTTTATCGATAAATAATCAGTTAAATTTTCTATTGTTACACTCGATTCATGATGATGGTCTATTGAGAAAGCCTGACACTAGGAATTCAAAAAAACAGATACATGGATACTGATTCATCACGTTTGAAATCAATCCCATAAAGTACTGAGAAGCTGCTAGAGATGAAAAAAGAAGAAAAAGAAGAAATATATAAATACCTCAGAGAAAAGGAGCAGATTGTAAAGGACTTCATGGTCCAGGTTTTCCTCTTCCTGAATCTCTTGAGATGAGCAAATGTTGATAAGCAGCTGACTACAGTGAGGGACTAACTTCTTTAACGTTACAGTAGGGTTCACCTAATATTGGAGGGAGGGGGGAAATATAATAAAGAAAATCTATAATGAAGAACAATAGGATGGAAGAAGGTGGAAATGTTCCCCGATAGAGGGGAAGACACTCAAGATGCTACTTCACATTAACAGGTATTCATATTATTGATTGAGGCCTCTGGCTAGTCATGATACGGCAGGTGTGTCATACAGGAATACCCCAAACGGAAATGGTCAAGTCCATGAGATATTATTAACCTGTTATTGAAGTGTCTAGCTGATGTGCAATGTATACTACAAGACATATGGTTTCTCCATATACATAGGTGGGTAACTAGACTGAAATAACTGCCTTCTAGGTTAATATTTAAATATTTTTAAATCAAGAAATATGTCTCTCTCACAGAAATAATTTAGTGTTCAAATCTTATGTAGCGGTTTGAAGGCTCAGACTGTTTGTCCTCTTATAAGTTACCATGGTTCCTGTGTATAAAAAAAAAAAATTGCTATACGTCCTCAGACTGGTTTAGTAAATTTTTAGAGCATTTTTGCAGTACGAGACTGGATAAATTATTACATATATCAAATAATTAAAATTTCTTTTGCAAAATGGTTGATGTAGCACATGAAGCACTGTATGTGTTGATCATAACGATTGGATTTGCATTTGGTTCATTATTGGCTCTAGAATGTCAAAAGTTGGCGGAAATTCCCCCAGTCAATTCATTTTGGGGGGGATTTTCAAATTTTGGGATTTTTTTGGAGGGGTAGAGGGGAATCATGATGTTAGTAGTTAGATGTATGTACATATATCCGTACCAAGATTTAGCGCACATATTGTACAAACAGTGCACATGCGACCAATACACACAAGTACACACTATGCAGTGCCACACTAACAGTGCCAGTGTTTTCTTTTAAGAAAAATTACTCCATACAAAAATCAACAAAACTTTATAATATCCGGCTTGCTATTGGCAAGTTTCGCAACTAAAATAATGGTGTAAGCTGTGGGAAGTACCAGGAAATGTTGCAGGAAATTGCCCCAAAAGGAAATATTTTGGCGGTAACCTCTAGATAAAGTGCGGGAATCCGGCAATCATTCGTCCTTATGCGTACACTGGTTTGGTTGTGTTCATTCCATTGTCTGAATGTTGATTTTGGAAACAAGCCATCTATGTTCTTACCTTGACAGCCTCTCTGCATAGTACAGCTACTGTTCTCCCTGCTAGATCTGTTTCCAGAATAGTACTCGTCACATACTTGATCAACTTGTCTACAGCAACCTACCAACAAAATTGACATTTTACTAACAACAAAAAAACAATTTGATATTTCAAGTGCTTAATTATTTTCCTCTTTTAAAAACCACCTGTTCCCCATCACCCCCCCCCCCCAAAATGGCACAACAAAATAATAAAATCACGAAATTTTTCGAAGCCTTTAGTTTATAAATATTCCGTCTTCCTCTCTCCCTCCAATGTCTCCCTATCTCCCACCCTCTCTCCCTCACTATCTCCATCTCTCTCTCTTTCCCCTCTCTTGTATTTTGCTTCTAGATAATTTCTTCTGTTGCGTATATTGGATTTGCCTGAAACATGTGATTACTACTTGAGCAGCTTTGTGTCACTCTTTGTTCATACCTCAAACAGTGCTGGAGAACACTGTGTAAAGACAAAGTACAAAGCTGTCCCCATCACGTAGCTACTCATGCTGTCCTGCATATTGGTTCGACTCTGGTTGTTACTGGACCCGCTCTCAACTACTGTTGCATCTACAACCGCAAAGCACCTGCAAATGGAAAAAATTAAACACAGATGAAGACCTCATGACCAAGCATGGACATAACCCCACACCAGGGAAAGATCTGTCAGATTGAGGTCACATTCAATACGATATCCATTCAGATATATATAACCATTTAAAAGTTCCTACTTTCGTCATCTGGGTTTATAACTGACCTTTCTAAGAAAATTAGGACAAAATCCTCAAAGCCGGCCGTTGCCGAACAAAGTTCCCTCTCCTGTTCTGTGAGGTCATTCCGTACAAGGTGAGCTTGAGAGCAATCGACAAAAGGAGCCAGCATGGCCATTGTGCTGATGATCTGCAGTGTAACCTAAGACCAAAACAAAGTCAAATCATAGTCATTATGTGTTCGGTCAGCTTCAAAAATCATGTTAACAAAGGAGAAGCCATACACAAAATTGACCACGTCAAAGAAAGATATATCAGCCAACATGATCACAATAGTAAATACCATAAAAAATTTAATTAAAAAAAACCCAGAGGTGACGAGATGAAAAATGGCCATCAGATGAATCTTTTCCAAGAACATGCTATTAATGTAATTTTTTTCCCCCTTCATTAATGTCTTTCAGTCAATAGCCCTATCTCATCCCTCTCTATTTATCACAGTTTATTCTCTTTGAATTCTAACCCTCCTCTTCCACTATTATCTACTTCAATTCTTTCTGTTCTGTTCTTTCTGTTCTGTTTTGCCTTGTATTAGTCTCACATGTATGAAACTGTATTTTTAATTTCCCAGTTGACACTTGCTCTGACAAAAAATTTCACCTTTAAATCTGGAATAGTCACCTTCATATGTTCTCATCCAAAATGGATTGAATACTATTTTTATTTATTTTTTATAAATTTTTGGTGTGTCCTAGGTACAAAACGTACAAGGAATTACTGTCAACTGAAAAGAAAAAAAAGTTTTGAGGAATTCAAGATCTGGGCTTCATAAGTCTAACAGCAAATTTTGCATCCCCCCAAAATTTATATTGTGATATATTAAAGATGTGTCGGCATATATCATACGTTATGAGTAAACATAACTTACAGATGAATTAAAACCTACCATGCACTTTTTGTTGTCATTAGCATCAATTCCAGGGAGACATGACTGTAAGAGTGGCATTAGATGAGCTGGGCCATCAGGCAACCATTTTCCACCCTTCAGCAAGGTCCTTGAGACTGCTAGCACACAGCTTAAAGTAGCCACCAGTTGATGGGGTTCTGTTAATGTTTCCAAGGCATGGTAAGTCCTGATGGGTTATACAAAGAATGGCATAAAAACAAATAAAAAATTATCCTGAAATCTGCTGTCTGATGATTGAACATTCAATGAAAAATTACTGCACTATCGTGATTAGTGTTATTGGTCGGTAGAGTGGGAGGGGCCTTTATGTCCTAACTTTTGTTTTCTCTGATCAATTCAAACACGATAATCTGTTGATTGCGAATATGAACAATTAAAATTACATTGATTTTAATCCTACAGTCTGCATCTTTCAAACAATGTTTCATCATCGACCTAGTCAGCGTAAATATACCAAACGAATGCATAAATTTACAGACTTACTTGTCTAGCAGAGGAGCTACAACCAATTCTGGTCTCAACAATGCCAGATTCTTCAGAGCTATTGCGGCATCCAAGCTACCAATCTTACTGTAGATGGCTAAGAATACGACAGGTTTCATGCTGTTAACAAAGGCAGTGATGTCCTTTTCCGTGAGCTTAGCGGATTCTGGAATCACTGGATACCAATAAGGTTTGCCGTATCGCTCTCTGCAGACATTCAAAATCAAATAAAACTGTTAGCAAACTGCTTATCCACTAGAGAGCCTGTGTAAGAGAATGTGTAAAAGTAAGTTGGCCTGACGTTTCGATCCTAGCAGGATCTTCTTCAAAAGCCAAATGACAAGTAATAGTAACAGAAGGGACAAAAACACACACAGAATACTGTTACTATTACTTGCCATTTAGCTTTTGAAGAAGATCCTGCTAGGATCGAAACGTCAGGCCAACTTACTTTTACACATTCTGAAAATTGATCAAACAGTTGCTTCTTGCATGTAGCGTATTAACGGCGGCTCACTCACCATGCAAACACATGGCTCACACAATATGAACTGTTATGTTTGTAGCATATCAGTTCCACACCGGATGCTTCTATACCTAATGAACGTCTGTTATCATTCAAAGGAAACTTCAAGAAATATGTTACAAAAATCATCAATTCTGCAACTAAGCATATTCTTTTATAAATAAAAGGATAAAACTACTGACATATGACTTGAAAAGCAAGCATATTGCATACTGCACCTTTTACTAGGTTCATGTACCTTTGGTGCAAACTTAAAAAATTTGCTTTACTTTCTAAGGCAAAATTGATCACATTTGGTGACCGTTCTAGCAGAAAGGATTGATTTGGATGTCAGAGGTCACCTTTAGGCAAAAAAGTTAACACTAAAGCTACTCAATATATTGTTTAATTGGTTTAGAAATTGTCTTCATCTAGTGGAATGTGTTATAAATTTACCTTCATTTATCACTGTTATTGGCCAAAAAAATATTTATTTACAACTTTTCCAAAGGCTACATAATTTGGAAAGCTCTTCTTTCATTACAACCCAGATACAATGTAGTACATTCTATACCACTCAAACATGTTATACATACATTGGATTATAAACCCAAATTTATGCAACTTACTGTAAGATAAAATATATGAAATTCTATCAATCAAATGAACTTTTAACATATAAAATGTACAACAGGCACTTTATTTAGAAAATAGTCACCAAATATTTACTGTAATAATTTTGACAAAAAAAAATAGTTTTACAGAATGCTGAATTACCTGTGCAGTCTGTCCACAAAAAGGGAAGGCAACTTTGAGAGAATTCTCTGAAGTCTGAACTAGTAAAAACAAAAGTTGTAAAAATACAGAAAGAAATTAATTTCCATAAATAAAATCTCCTAAGCTCCTAATTAACTAGAGTAATTGGCTATGTTAACGATGTAAGTTCTCCTGCCCTGGATGCAAAGTACAAAAGATATATAACCCAAGATAAAAGACAGTTATTGATATTATGCAAGAGTTCGTTTACACATTAAACCAAGCTATCGACTTAATTTCTTTTGTTTCAACTAGAAACTAATTTTTTGCTTACCGTGTACTTGCCGATGTTCGATGGATGAAAGTAAGACTCTATAGCGGCAAAAAACTTCTCCAAATAACTTTGACAGACACCATCTGGACCCTACAAAGAAAGTTGAATGATATCAGTGACAACCATCATTATAAGCCATTGGTTGTGTTTACACTTTAAATATCTCAGCATGCAATCATAGAGTGAAGCATAACAACATGTTGCGTGTGCCTTGCACTAATACCAACATTGTTACACAAATGGATGGTTACAAATCATTAAGAATATACACATTATATTCCCTGGTCTATGTGTACCTTATTATTATTATCATAATCCATAAAGTAAACCACAGGTGTAAACCAGCTAAGTTGATTATGAAGGAGTTTGTTAATGACAATTGTCAAAACGAGGAAATCATTGGTCAATTGGACGAGGGGCTGTTGAGAGCAGAGTGGACGTAATGAACTGGTCACCGCATGATTCTATTCTTTATTTTGTACAAGTTTAACCTGGTAATCTACATTGTGGCCTATGCACTCGTGTAACTTATGTACTACTTACCAACATGTACACTATCAACTGACAGGAGTTGTGGCATTCATACCCTTTGCCAGATCTTCCAATCTGAAGCTTTTTCGTCCCAACAGGTAAGTTAAAACTTCTAAGAAACCTAGTAAAGAACTGATTGAAAACAGAAAATACATTACTGAGTGGCAAGTGAAATTTCTTGTTAAACAAAATACATAAGTGATTAAGACACGATTGTAAACTATCGAGAGGCAAAGACTTTGCAACGTAAAACACGCTCTAAATCCGGTCGGCATTTTGTCACCGAGCTACGAAAAAGATTTCTTCACAGAGTATGATCTTATGCTCAGTCTATTTTTACATTATTCGCCGTTCATCCGTCCAATTTAATCCGTCTATCTGTCTGTCTAGTTTCTGGTTTCGTTTCAGTATGCCTCTGAAGAAGATCCTGAGAGGATTGAAACGTAAGGCCCCTCTAACTTTTTCAAAGTGAAAATATAGTGATACTGCATTCCATATTCATATTACTTCGAGGCAACCACTGTTAAAATCTCAACTTGATTTACAGAATGGATAGCCTAGTCCTAAGAAAATACTGACTGTGCAAACTTCAGCTACAAAATCCCGTTTGCATGTTTGGCTGTCATTCTGCCAAACATACTCGCTAGTATCGTTTCCCAAGATAGTAACATCATTGAAAACATCTGAACTGAAAGTGGCACACAGATACAACAAAGTCTACTTTACTAACATTTAATATTTCCTTAATTATGATCAACAACTTTTCTCAAAATTTAATAAATGGCTAATTTGATGGAATTAAGAAAGAACAGACCTAAACATCAAATTAAACTAGCAAACACAAACCACCAAAGGTACACATGCATGAACATTTACACCCAGAAACAAATGAGGTATTTAGTAAGCAGCTGCATTTAGTTCACATGATGTATTGTTTTATGCCTGGTCATCTTACCCCATCTCAAGCATGATTAAAACTACAGAGTTTTCTCACCATTGGTATAAATTCTGACCAGTCAATATAACCGAGAGTCCTGGCGGCTGTCCTTGCTAATAGGTCAATCACCATCTAAGAAAGACACACACACACACATACACGAAAGAGAGATAAATGGCATGACATTTCCTTCTTTTTAAGCTGGAAACATAAAAACCTGATTTATGGAAGTGTCTGTAGAATGTGAAAACTGTTCTATGAACAACTGATTAACTAGATTGAAGGATTTTTAAGTTTACTTCCTTTTGTTCATTTCCATAACTGTATGCCTGTGATCTTTGTCTTGTCAGTTCTGGCTGCAACTAATCCTCTAGCTTGTAAACTCCATCCAGGTAGAAGTATCAGTGGACTGGGGTTTGTTTCAGACTCTTTCCTTAGCACCTGCTCGGTGCAAAGGATCTTCACCAATCACATCAAATGTTCTTGAGGGAGTATTCTGTTATACTGTAAATGGCTTTAATACCTCTTTGAGTCCAGAATGTTACAACATAATAATATAAAATAACATAAATAATTTCATCCCGAGCAATATCTCCAACAGTACAAATTTCATGCCTACACTAAATGCTATTGTCACCTTGAAAGAACTACAGTAGTATCCGATTAGTCTTCAACATCCACATTTACAAAGTACTGATGCATGGTCAGAATAAAAACTCCTACTGTAAAATATCATAGTTCTTATATAATAGATATCTCTATATATCTATATATCTATATATCTATATACCTATATATCTATATATCTATATATCTAT
>JAIPMN010020472.1:16640-46455 GCA_020650975.1 Apostichopus californicus | reverse complement strand
TATACATATACATATACATATATATTTCTATATATATATATATATATATACATATATTTCTATATATATATTTCTATATTTACTGTTTATATGTCCACCAAAATTGCACCTGCCAGGAACAGAATATTGAATCATAAACTGAAAAAGCCTTCCATATGAGAAAGTAAACATTGCATTAAATTTGTGGGACACATTTTCTGGACCTAAACTTTTATATCTACCGCAATGAGGATCAGCCAACTGTATACGTTTAAAGCCACATAGATCTCTTAATTAGATTTTTGGTTATCCAATTTAATATCTGATATTGAATATGCTCTGGCTTGGTCAGAAATACAACCCCCAACACAAAATATGGATGTAACTGTTTATTCGATGTTATCATTCAGGCAATGAAATTCAGTGAGTCCCTTTCCTCAAACGAAAGCGAAAAAGCAAAATGTATAAAGATTCCTGAAAGTGGAGTAATACATGGTCCCAGTAAATTGAGTAAGCGGCTTCAATTACACAGAGCAGTTTAACCTCCATTTTATGGCTTTAATTTATCGTAAGAACTAATGAAAATAATATAAACACCTCTCAATAAATCATTTCCATACACTTATAGGGATTTATTTATTTTCTAAAATGTCTAGCATAGCACAGAAACACATTATTGCTTTAACTATAATAACCAGCTATGCATGCCAATGAACACTTAATTTGCATTTCATTTGCATAATAAAAGTGAAAGATTCTTTTACACTACTACGACAGCTCAATGATTGTAGAATAAGGGTATCCAAATTATGTGTGAACATGCTGTAGCTTGGCTAATTGGGACACAAAATTAAAACCCGACACAAAATGGAGATGATCAATTAGTTATAATTATTCTGTTAAACTAGTTTTAGATCTTATTATATCTTGCCAATAAGTATATACCTTTTTTAGATGTCAATTTGAATCTCCTTTTGTGTTTATTTAATTAGATAGCCTGTGACTTTTCTTCTGTATTCATCTCACACTTTTTCATTTTCAGTTATTTTCTCTTTTCTTCCTACGTTATGATTAAGCTTCATTTAATTGAATACTTTTTGTAGTAGATTTCAATTATTTAATTAGTATTGATACATTTCGACTCTTATAACATTCAATATGTAGGGATCCTATTCAGTGGCGGAGCTAGGGTTATTGGTCAGAGGGGGCGAGAATGGTATGTAGGGGCGCTTTCAACACTATCTAAGCGGAGCGCCACCACAGGTTGGCGCGGAGCGTACAGAATTCTTTTGAGTAAAGATACTCCCTAGATCGCCGGAAATGACCCTTTCCAGGCCTTGCTAATTTGCAGATAAACGAAGAATAAGCCGTTAGAGCATTTTGTCAGAAAATTGCAGCAAGAAAATGTGACAAATGTCAATAGGTAGATGAGAGCGCAATAAAAAAGTAAATAATCGCGAATAAGTAAAAAGTGGTAAAAAGCTGAAAAGGGCGCCAGCAGTCCATTTGAGTCCGTCAGGGGGGGCATTCTCCCCCCCCCCCCCTGACTGTATGGACGCTCCGCCACTGATCCTATTCTCTGTGAGATAATATTGACAGCAAACTGACAAATCCATATTTCAAAGATATGAAACCACAAAGATCTTTTCTTTTGATGAGGGAATAGCTAGGGAGGGGAAGGGGGTTAGGAGATGGATTGTAATGGGGATAGCTCTACTTGACATAATATCTTGTAATTATATAAATAATAACTTTTTTGATAGCTGCTTTCTTACTTTATAAATATCCTATGCGCATTGGTAATCTGTTACATTTGCAACTACATGCATAGCTTCATTTGTTCAGATTGCTAAATTGTACAGGGTTATCTATCAAGATTTTATTGCCAATCTTTTATTAAAATATGCTACAGTACTCTTATTTCTAATTTCATGTGATGAAAGCATGAGCAAAACATGTTAATTTGAATACATGAATATTCATATATATTGACACAAAGTGCATGCCTTCACGTTATTTATGCTTATAATCACTTTATCACCAAAAATTGCTTAAGAGGGTTTGTTTGCAATTGTTTTGGAATGGGAGTAACATCCATAAATAGAAGAGGGTACATAGGGTAACATCAAGAGGAAGGGCAGTGGCATACACAAGGGGGGGGGGGCTTTACTCCACCATCTTCAGTGGGGGGAGTACCTTCCGGTTGCATCACTTTATCACATTCAATCGAGGAAGAATTTGACTTCTCAGGACCCAGGACAACCTTGTGCATGGATCCAGCTGGCAGGAGGTACACTAACCCTTGATATATATTCTAAAGTATCTTTTAGTACAATCTTGCATTGAAACCTAATGTATATTTCTTATTTCTTCAACGACCACTGGGCCACTCCCACCCTTTATGATAAACTCCCAGATCAGCCTCTGGACCTTCCATCAACTAAATCAGTCAGGGTGTGGAAGGGGGGAATGGGAGATTTAGACTTTTCCCCCTGACTTTTGAAATTCTGTTTACACACCACTGATGAGGGGGATGTCACAATAAAGACAAAAAACAAAACAAATGTATTTAAACTTTGTTTTTTATTTTTAATAGATATACATCAGCCAGATTTCTCTGGTAATGTAATTGTTCAGAGTTCTTTCATATTTACTGTAGATATAAATCTGAGAAATTCAAAATGCATGTGGTATTTTTATTTACAGTTAAGAATAATTCTCCCCCCACCCCACCTCCCCCCCCTGCCCTTTTTTTTCTCAAAAAAAGGGAGAAATTGTAGAAGGAAAAAGTAGGGATAACTTTGTTGGAAACAAAACAAGGAGGAAGAGGACTTGTACAATATTATGGACAGTCTGGTACATTGTGAATCTGCGATGTCACCACAACATTCCTACTACTAAACATTGGTGAGATTAGATTCAAACGAATAAATCATCAGATGTAAGTGTTTGGTTTTCTCGTCAAGTATTAGAGTATATATAATATATTATGTATCAAAACTGTTGCCATCACAAGCTCAAAGATACTAATTAAGTAAACAATTAACATTCAAATTCTTTCCTTGCTGGACACACAAATTAACATCAGCCAACAAACTTAACAAAGGGAGAACAACTTAACCCTTGCTTTGAAATTCACTTTGAATTTCTGTTCGGATTTTTCACTGTCAATACATACATCACAATCTCACTGACAACCAGGCCCAAATTTAGTTTGGAGGGGGCCCAGCACCAAGCAAATGTAGGGCCCATTTAGCATATCAACCTATGAATTATAAAAAATAGCCCACGATAGTGTTGGTATTTCTTTTACAATAAAATTGAATATCACATCTTAAGTCTTCACATCTCAGGTATTCAATAGTTCCTATCATGCACAACATATATATCTCTTATCCTCCCGTCCTCATAAGATGGCAAATTTAAATACTGAAATACATGGGGTGCCCCTTCAACATAGGGGGCCCAGGGTTGCGACCCTGCACTAAATGTGGGCTATATATGCACTTGATATTGAAAACTTACATTGCATTATAAAAGCTTACATTGCAAATGGTAAAATATATACACATAGATGTTTTTTTTTTTATAGTTTATGTACACACAATACAATAATGAAAACAGACTAGCACACATAGTAAATACAAAACAAGGCACTATTCTTGAAGAACTTTTGTAACAACTTAAAGTCATTCATAAAAAAAGAAAATGGACGTTCACAAAAAAAGTTAGAAAACAGGAAGTTTTGAAGAGTTCCCTCTGTTCATAAAGTTTATACCAACAGGTATCCCAGTACATAACCACTTTTTGGTGAATGGAAACCTTAAAAAACTTGTAATTTACTACAAAGTAATACTACTAAATACTACTAAAGTGTAGTAGTACTACTTAAAATGTAATACTACTAAATACTGTAATAATGAAATACTGTAATACTACTAAAATACTACTAAAGTGTAATACTACTATAAAGTGTAATAAACTATGTAAGTTTTTAATTAACAGGCACATAGTGCTATATAAATAAACAGTGTGGATGGAAGATGGAGCCTCGTGCACCCGTTCCCACCCACCCCCCACCCCCAACATCCCCCTTGCTCTGCCAGTTTTTTGTCACATGATATGGTTCAGCCTCTATGCTAACAGTTTTTCATTTTCTTTCACAAGCCTGTGTTAAATTGCAGCTGAGAATAAGAAATCCACAAGTTAATAACAACGGAATTCATTCAAGAAAGAATTTAACATACCATATAAAGTTTCAATACTTATAACATTCCTATTAGTCATCAGGTACCCAAAGATGTTTGTTGGTACTTGTTACTCTCACCACAGCCTCCTCTGTCAACATTTTCTAGAATCAGTTTACAGAGTATCTATTTTACCGTCTTAAGCCATAATGAAATGAAGTAAAGGACACCAATATGTTTACTTTATAACATCCATCAAGACATCTTCTAAATAAATTTGTTTACTTAAAGTTACATCAAACCTCTGTTACATGTTATTAGATATTATTAAGCATGAAAGACATTGGTTAGCTTCATTAGGATAACTTGGTCAGCTTCACCGAAGTTAACTTGGTTAGCTTCACCAAAGTTAACTTGCATAGCTTCACCAACAATAACTTGGTTAGCTTCACCAAAGATAACTTGCATAGCTTCACCAAGATAACTTGCCCATAGCTTCACCAAAGATAACTTGGTTAGCTTCACCAAAGATAACTTGGTTAACTTCACTGAAGTTTACTTGCATAGCTTCAACAAAGTTATCTTGGTTAGCTTCACCAACGATGACTTGGTTAGCTTCACCAAAGATAACTTGGTTAGCTTGACCACAGTTAACTTGGTTAGCTTCACAGAAGCTGACTTTGTTAGCTTCACTGAAGTTAAATTGTTTAGCTTCAAGTAACTGAACTTGGATACCTTCTCTGAAAATCATCGTGTTTAAAAAGCTAAACTTTTATAGCTGCTACTGATCTAAAGGCACTGCATGGACATTGATAATCACTTCTTTCGTGTAATTCTGCTTCCTGCATCTTGATTTTGCTGAAATTGAACAAGGAGAATATCCTGGGGGAAAAGTAATAATAAAATATATATAAATCACTTTAATATTTATTTATGCAATATTATTTAATAAATCTGAATTTGAAGAAATGTTTCCAAAATTGAATCTAGCTGAAATTATATTTAAAAAAAAAGCACTTTATGGTCTCAGTTGTACCAAAAAAGTCGGTGACACAAAACTTTGGAACAAACAATTTATTTGTCCTAATTTATAAATTCATATACGATATAAGAAACAAATATATTGCATTCATTGCCGTAATCACTCTTATCACAGCTTCTGTTGTAATTTCAATGGTTGTAACAGATAATCAGTTTTATAAACTGCATTTTTTACATTAACCATTTCTTAAAATTTTCATAACTGTTTTTTTTTTCCTTTTTTTAAAATTATTATATTTTTAAGCAGAGGATCGAGTATCCTTGATACAGAAATATATCTCACAGAAACAAATCTCAAATTTAAGACTGCAGAAGAGAGAGATTAAGTTTGGGTTCATGGCAATCATGAAGGACTGTCTCTTCATGGAGGACAAGCAGGGCATGGTTGGAGGAAGCTTTCACTTCTGTTTCTCAATAATAATAAAAAAAAGAGAATTCGCTTGTACAGGTATTACACAGTGTCAGGAATCTCACTTGACCACTGAAATCAATGACAATCGAAACCAGTAGCATAAAACTATTAAGCGGAATGACCATCCCTCTTGACCGGTACATGGAGAGACATAAACAAGGAGGCTACTAACTGAAAGAGTTCGGAAGGGTTATTAGGAAAGGAGGAGATGTTAAGGCTGGCAAAAAAAGAAATGTAACACATGATATGCTGAGGTTTTCTTATTTCAAACTCTACAGTAGGTAAATGAAATACAATTGAGGCTGCAAGACTGATGACAGGGAATTTTTATATACATTTCTTTCCCTCAGCAAAGAATTGAGTCTTCTCAGTATACCTGGCATAGTGTTACTTACTGTCGATTATTTTACCATTTTAGTCTGATAACTATTAAATTATCTGACGGCAGCATTTAACAGCGCAGATTAACTTCCTGTTACATGATTTCATTTTCATAGGACAATTTACCCTCATTATGTATTCATATCCTCCCTCTCTCCACATACTCTCCCTGTAACCCCACCCACCCCCCCCCCCCCAATTTCCACCAACACAAACATAGAGATGATTAGTTAAAATTTAGGGAAGAAAGTAGTCAAATTGAGTATAAACACCAGTTCTATTAGTAAAGCCACTACAATGGAAGGAAAAAGCATTGAGTTATATAAATTCAATGCAGGTCAGTGAATTTTAATAAGCAAAAAATGACCTAAATCTTTCCAAGAAATTTTAAATCTAAACCATGATTTGTAGCTTTTGTCCACCTTGCCACCTTCATTCGATTACTGAAAACTTTCAATTGTGGTTGTCACTTTAATACTACCTTTGCGGCTCCCCCCACCACCACCCTCCCATGGGCAAATGTTTTATTTTGTCATTTTTAATCTGGAAGGGCTGCTTGTGGGAGTGAAAACTTCAATACATCCAGCAACACTTTGAAATGTCACTCTTATGAAATTCTGTTTTAAATCATAAAAATTCAATTTGCTATGTTAATTCAATTAACACTGGATTAATTTAAGGAAAGCTCAGATCATGAAACTGTCACTATTTCACCCATGCTGAGACTGTGAAATTTGCATAATAGACCCCATTTAGAGGCCATAAAAGGTGGGGGGAAGGGGGGGTTAATCAGCTCTAGCAGGGAAAAATTAAAATTAATAACTGAAAAGAGCAAACAAAGAGAGAAATTTATAGAATAAATTGGTAGAATACAAAATACAAAGGAAATAGTGGTATTCTCACCATGCAAATGCTGCATGGCCTTACGGGGATTTATTCACTAACTCAGCACACTGTCGTAGAATAGCCTAACAAATATAAACAAGTAATATTTAATAGTATGAAGACGGTGTTTAATGCTAATTTTCGAATGGCAAGAATGCCGTGTCTAGCTGACATACTGTGGCAACAGCCAAACACTGAAGAGAAACCCAGGTAATTTTTGTATTTATAGAAAAAAAATAATTCTGCATTTGGCTGCATTTTCTGTGCAAAAATCATGAATATTTTATTACTTATATGACTTTAAAGGTACTATATACCCACATGTTCATGTATGAAAATTGAAAACACATTTTTTTTTTCTTATCATGCAATATTTCATGTAGAATGTAGCAACTGAGATGACATTTCGAAATTTGGTTATAAAAGCCTAACTTTGTGAATCGTTGAATTACAGTGCTAGTTGTTGACCATAATAAAAAATAAAACACAGATAGGAGGTTTTAACAGTGAGAAACTCTTTATTTCAAATGTATTCTGTGTTGTTTGTAGCCAGGATCATATATGTACAGTATTTATTCCCTTTCCACGGACTTACAAGTGATAACTCACTTAACGTGACTTGACCACGATTACACAGTTACAATAATCTTGATAGAGTGTATCAAGTTGTTTGGCTTTCATGTCCAGGGTCTTATCTTGGGTGACTTTTCTTACATAGTATCTTGTAACTGTTGGTATATTGTCTTTAACAAGTAACAGATATTACAGTTGTGTGACAAAAACTTTGCATCCGAATAAAAATTGGTTACTAACGCTCTAATTTGTTCGGAGCAGCTAAACGTCTGTACATAAACCAGATAAACCACTTGAATATAGCAGGAATGATTGGTATCCAAATTATTTGTAAATCATATCACCCGACTGGGTCAGAATGGATGGTGCAACACAAAACGCAGCTGTAGTTATTGCAAAGTACAATGAGCAGGGATGTGCCCACGCTGGGCGGTACTGGGCGGCCCCGCCCAGCACTAAAAATTACGGCTCAGCACTGTCTTAAAAATCGTGAATCCCGCCCAGCACTATTTTCATCTAAAATCCCGACATTCCTAACAATATATTCAACATAAATTGGGCCTAGCCTATGCCAAAATCATAGTCTAGTAATGCATCAGTTACGCATGCGAGAAACATTAACTTACAGCTCTCAATTGGTCCTCTGTAAAATCTCTTTGAAACAAACTGATAATTTTTACCAGGTACGTAATATATTTCACTAAAAAAAAAAATAAAAAAATGTAAATTGTTAGCAAAACTAGTACTTGTGTATGTGCTTTTAAAAAAGCTACACAAGTGCTAGCATTTGGCATCTGAGCACCTTCAAAAATCAGTATAACCGGCACTCAGGAAATCCTGGGCACATCCCTGAACGAGGAATCTGGCTATTCAAGACATTAGCCACTCACCTGCTGCATCAACTGCTTTTCAAATTTCTTGCAGACTGTCATGAGTTCTTTGATGGATATTTCCTGCTCTGCTATCTTTCTGTCCCGTTTAACTATATCCTGCTTCAGTAGGTCACACCTTTCACATTGGTTGTTTTTCAGAAGAGATTTGAGCTTGATCTTCAACGTCATGGCTTCTTCAGATACTTTCCCCAATTCCTTCGTCAGCTCTTCTAGTTGCTGTTGCCTCTCCCTGTGTAAGAGATGCCAAGATGGGATTCCAAGGAAAAGCATAAATTATGGGTGACAGAATTATTACACTAATTAATTTGAACTCAAGAATTCCTGAAAATATCAAGAAAAATGGGACCCTGACAACAGAAACTTTTCTGGATGACTCTTAATTGGAAAGAAGAAAACAGATATAAAACTGAGTTATTTGCCAACTATGATGAACTGGCCCTCAAAGTTTTTTTTAAAACTCTTCCTTACTCTTATCTCTTATCCACAAAATTATAGTATTTCTTTTTCCATTTTAAAACATGCCCGAATGTGATTAAATGTCAACCGTTTTTTTTTTTAAATATTTTTCTTTTATCTTGTTCACATTTATACCATGAGTTGTCTTTGAGAAATCCAACCATCTGTTTCTTCATCTTTTCAATCCTCTCGTCTCTCTCTTTTACTTCCCTGACTTTCTCCTCTTGAAGATCTTTCAGTTTCTCTTCATTCTGTTGAAACAATTAAATGAAACAATTAAATGAAACAATTAAATGAAACAATTAAATGAAACAATTAAATGATGATATTATGCACAGTTTAAAACTGTGATCCAGCATACATGATTAAGAGCATATATGCTGTTCTAACTCTCATCCCCTTGCCATTCACTACCAACCCCACCGCACAACCCCCCCACCCCCACCTCACCCCCACCTTTTGACTTTCACTGTAATTAATGTTGTTTCTTCCCTGGACCACATTCTTGACTTACCGACGATTCTCTAATAAGTAATATTTTCTTTAAATGCAGGTAACTAATTTAGGTAATGCACTAAGTGGTATTGTAGAATTTGTTATCGCAAATACTTTAACAGTACGTAGTACGTACAGCATGATCGTAAAAGATGAATCACCATAACAAAATGATCCAAGATGGAAAACCCAAGCATTACTTTTCTTACATCAAGTCTGTGGCCATACATGTGATCATGATCATTGCTTTGTGTACAGTGTAGGGTCACAATTCCCATGGCAACAACATGATTGTAGCTGAACCACAGATAGGCCTCTCGTATCGTTGGTTGGGACTTACTCTGGTCTTGATTTCTTGCATGCTTTCCTCGTGCTTCCTCTTCAGCTCTTCCACAAACTCATTTTTCTCCTGCAATTCCTGAGAGATTCCCTTCAACTTATCCTTTGTAACACTATGATCAGCCTGCTCTTCTTCATACAATTTCTTATATTGTTCCTCCTATGGATTGGAAAAAGTTTTTAAAAAAAAATCCAATCGTCGATGGCAAAATTTTTTTTCTCGAAATTTATGAAATTATTGATATCATATGGAATGACAATCGGAAGTGTGACGATTGTGGCACGATCAACAATTTACAATTTTGGCAATCGCCAAGAACTTAATAAAGTAATGACTTCGTACATGTAGCGTGATACATCACGTTCACTTCGGTCATGACAGTAACTGAGAGAAATTCAAACTGGAACAGGTTTTTATAACTAACGTACTAAATAGAGGTACAGTTTTGCAGTGAAATATCACGCTCAGATATGACATGCGGTATATTTAAATAGGAATAGCTATTTATATCTATAATACTAACAGAGGAACAATTGAAATTTTGGGCAGCTTTTTTGTTAATTGCTACAATCCCTGTATCTCTGCTTTTCACACTAGTTACGGCGATCGCATCACATGGATTTATTTACAAACACAAAATGGCTGTATATCAAACTATTTTCACACTTGCTACCTAAGAACTAAAACCTTTCTGCCAGCTTGGAATTCAGTTCTGTGAGGTGTTTGGTATGTTTCGTGTTGGTTTTTAATGACCTCACTACCTGAGTTATGAAATGCGAACACCAGGGTCTTATATTGACCCTTCATACCCTTAATATATATACATGCCAAGAAAGTGCCCAATAGCCAACTTGCAAGCCTTGGGAGCACACTCTGTTTGCATAAGACTTGCATTGATCATGAGCTGATCTCTCTCAGGTGGAGAAATTAGTTACAAAACGGCTAATGAACAAATTCTTGTCATGGGCATGTAGAACTATATTTGTAAATCTCATGACGAGAATAAGTCCATTAACCATAGGTTGCATTTTGCAGCTCTCTCGACCTCAACTTACTGAAACTTGATCTCTCCTGCAAACAGACTGGTTAGTTTGGAAGAGGTTGAATTGTTCACACCTTGCCATGTCTGCCTTGATCTGATAGTGATTTGGCTACAACTAGCTGTGTGATGACTTGCATAATAGACGAATAGGCAGCTCAACTAAGGTGCAAAAGATGGGATTGATCACTCAGCTATTACCAACTGTAAAAAACCTGCCATTCAGTACAAACGGCGGGTTTTTGGATGCAAGCTATAACTAATGGACACTTTCGCGGCATGTGAACTAACTACAGTAAGAGCTAGGAGATCACTCACGATTTCTGCCAGCTTTTGGTTGATTGATGCGAGGTCTGCGTCTCTACTCTTGACGTCCTGCTTCAACTGCTCGATTATTTTCTGCAGAGACTGAATTTTGTTCTTTGACTGCTTCTCCCGGGTCTGTCAAATTAAAAAAAAGGGTCAAACATTCATCCCATTTCGTGCGACATTTAAATCACGATGTGAAGTCACAACATATGTGTTCAGAGAAAAATAGAAATAATCAATAATAATAAAAAAAATTAAAGATCAAAATGCTCATGTAGATGTACCAGATTGACTGGATTGATGTTAATATATTCTCTTGGCTGATAATTTAATGTTTGAAAAGGGCACAAAACAAAAATTTCATTAGAGAATGGACCTACTAAGAACCCAAATTGATTACTTTAGAGAAAAGTTTGTTGGACAAATAAAAAAATGTGCAGGAGGGATAAGGGGTTGTGAGAGTAGAAAATCAAAGGTTAATGGCTGTCAGGAAACATTTGAGCTGAAGTTTCTCCCACCCCATCATCATAGCAATTCCAAACAACATACAATCCCTTTAACAGACTCTCATACCAGTTTATGTTTTTTAATACAATACCTGTAATTCCTTTATATCTTCAACCAATTTACTATTGGCATTATCTGGCTTTGATGTCACTGGTCGAGGTGTTGCTCTCTGGGGGGTATCATTCCGTTCTATACTCTTCGTAATGAAACTGGGCAGCCCCATACTGTCACCTTGAACCATAAGTTGGTGTTCCTATACAGAAGATTGGAAAAGTTGTGGTTAATAGAAGAAAGAATTCAGTCAAACTTCAAATCTCTACAGCATCGATCTTGTGGGCGACGACAGAAAATTAATATTTGTTCTACAAGCGTTCTTTCATATAATGATTTGCCCTACTTAATCCCTCCTTAAGATAATTGAAACACTTGTGACACAATTATATAGGTTTAAGACAGTTATATCATTAAATTTGCATATTTGGAGCCCCTGCGAAAGGTGCCTTGTGGGAAATATCATTGATGAACTTACACAGTGTATAAAGGAAATGAATGCAGAGTGTCAAACTGACAAGTACCAATAAGTTGACAAATTTATGCGAGTATTTTAATTCATTCGCATTTTAAAGTCCAGTTGATGCTCCACCAACTGAGTTATTCAACCCTTAGTTGGTGTTGATCCATATGACCAATTCTTTGCTCGGTACGGGTCAGTCAGGGACTCAGGAGGCAAAATCCTTGCGCACTGTGCATAACCTATGGTCATGGTCATATCGAAGGTTATATCTATTGCCTTCTTCAAATTAAATTACACTGATTTTTAGAAAAGATTTATTAATGATGGAAATGAATCGAGCCTTCACCAAAACTTCATCCTTTGTCTATCAAGGGAAGTATTGAGCATTTTCTTTGAAGAAGAGCAACCTCTTAACATGTGATTAAGTGTACAGCAAGAGAGGTATGCATACGATGGAAAACACTTTACCACAAAATAATGTCTGCTAGAGTCGTTCACAGCTCTGGTAAGAGGTGGAAAGACTGTCCCTTTCACTTTAACATTTCCAAGAGTTCTTGAGCCCGAGTGTCCTCTTGGAGATGTCATTGTGTCCTAGCCAGAAGACCAGCTTATTGTCAGCAAGTTCACCAATGTGTTATCATATAGCTCTCATTTTGATGTCTTTTATCCCTGCTAGCACCTGGTAGGAGTAAGAGAGAAATATCAGTAAATGAATTGTAAATGAAAGCTTCCTAAATGGAACTCTGGCTTTGTGAAGCAATGTTATATGACATAGGAGATATGTCACCATGAACTGTACAGGTTCCGCATAGCACTTATTCTGCCAAATTTAAATCACTTTTCTTTCAGGGAAGATCTCAGAGAATTCAGCAAAAGGGATATGCATATCCTTGCAACAAAGACAGATCATGGAGGTAACATTTCCAGAAATGTCACAGAAAAAAATTGGGTGGAGGGGATGGGGAAAACAAAATTATTTTGATTAAAAGTGAGATTTTTAGTCTTACATTGACAAGTTTTCCAAATTCCTGCATAAATCAAGAGTGCATGTTATCTGCTAGTGATTTCAATAGTAATTATATACTTCAACGAAGATGAAACTAAACTAATGTTAATCCAGCAAGGATGTGTTGTTTTAGACCCTGCTCACAGAGACTGCTCACTGCTGTAGTTAAAAGCATGTATGTTTATTATGCGTGGTCATTTGTCCATCTACTGCATGCTAGATGCCGCACTACACACTTCAATGATTGCTTTTTCATGAATAAAAGCTAAACTAGTCAGTCTCTCTGGGAATTAAATTCCTTTTCAGGCTAGAAACAAAAATTAATGAATTTAATATTACTAGAGCATTTCAAGCCTCCAATGAAATATTATGATCAAACCGCAGTGCAATCTGCTGATTACTAGTTAGTGTTACATAGTTCACAAATCTCAAAGGCAGTTTGGGATTCACACTACTGCCACTGATAGCGAATCTTCAGAAATTGCAAAGCCTGATCAATTCTTTTTATAATGTTCATGGCACCACAAAATCTGAGATGACAATCACTGGCATAGGCCTATGTTGAATTGTTTGGCAACCACAGAATTTCCATTGGCACTTCATCACACACTCACAGGAAATCTTTTACAAGCCAATACTTATTTCGGATTTGCCTATGTACTCAAATTTGTAACACCTTCTCATACCTGCCAACTCTTTACAGTGGGACTCACAGGTTTATGTATCCTCAAGGGACCTATTACGATGTGGGTCCTTCTATGTTACTTTTCAGAAAGTTCAAGATTTTACAATAGGCTAGCAATGGGATGTAAGCCAAACTTGAATTGTGCCACTGCTAGCAAGTCTCTCAATGTGTATTTCACCAAACTGAAGCCAACCGAGGATGTAAATTTGAAAATTTCCAAATCATCATCATCAAGGTAGGCAAACTTCTTTTGTGTTAGTTTAGGCTATTTACATTGGCTAGACTGATATTTGTGCTAATGTAAATATTGAAAGAAATCCCCATATTAATCTTTCTATAGACCTATCTTTCCTTGTTATATATTTCCATCCAAAAGAGCTCTACTTTAAGTAGGCCCCTAGACTGCATCATAATTAATAGATCCCTGTACGGCGCCAATTTTCATGAAGCTACTTCTCCTGAAATTGCCCAGAGTATGTTAAAATACGAAATCTGTGGATGTGCATCTGGGCCTTGTAAATGCGAGGTGGGCCTATGTTGACATTAGGAAAGTTTATTAAAAAATGAGTAAACTATTTCAGTTCAAAGTCATAAAAGCATCATAACTGGACCCACTGTGATCCTGTTCAAGACAATTAGGCCCTAGGCCTAAACTAGGCTAGCCTATAGTAAGTTTAACTTTGTTGCTACCTAGCTTACTTGTTAATGTTATGCCTAGGCTAAACTAAGTTTTTACATGAATGTGTGGGTAACCTTCCGTTTGATACCAGACTACCTAAGCTAATTCATTCCAACATATCTAGCATGGTTATTAGGCTTGGTAGTACTAGTACTAAGTAAAAGTACACTAGCCTTGGTCTGGATCTACGTAAATATAGCCGTAACTTAGCCTAGGCTACAGTACGCCTAACGTTAGGGATCTTGTACAACGTACGTACAGTAGCCTACCACTAAGAATTCAGAGGTTTTCTCTTAAATATAGATCTGCGAAGTGTGCAAATCTGCGTTACCTATGATTTGTCGCGTCGTAGCTGCAATTTGTGTTTGGGTTAAACATTACACTTTGCTGAAGCACTGCACTAATCGGACCATAGAAAATATGGCATGAAAAATTACTATGGAACCAAAGTTAGGCTATATACATCTTGCTACAGCAGAGGTAGCCTACGTACGGAAAGGTATATAATTTCACTACATATATTGCTGTTGGATATCGTATAGCATTATAGATATGCACTTTCCATTGGTCAATTGTTGCAATGTTGTGAAAAATGAACCAATGGAGGAGTACTTAAGAACGCTGTTGTCAAGCGTCCTAGACAACAGGTACTGTCAACGAGTTTAATAAATCTGGAGGATTCATGTCAATTGGGCGCGCGCGTACCATGCATGGAGGGTCATGTGATGTGTTCCAGGGTGGTACCAAACTGATATTTCTCTGTAGCAGTTCGAGAATAGTGTTAGTGACTTCGTGAAAGATTTGCACCAAGACGGATCGGACATGGGAACTAACGGCGTAAGAAGGTACTGGTACTTCAGGCCTACGAAATAGTGTTAATATGCTAACGTCAGACATGCTGGCACAGAACAAGTACAGATACATTGGGCTTGCTGTGGGGAAATGTTTAGTTCAGTGCAACCACGGAATTCTCCATGGAACAGAACCTAATGCTGCTGGACGGGAATATAGCTATCACGTTAGGCTACAGGCACGGTTATTGCTAGGTAACGGGTGTCGTCTGCTGCTCTAAGCACGCATACACATTTACGTACTAGTTGGGTGAAATCATCATGCGTAATGGGGAGAGTAATATATTAGTACCACTTTGGAACACATCACATGACCCTCCATGCATGGTACGCGCGTATTTACTGTGTGATAGTTCCTCCAGATTTATTAAACTCGTTGGGTACTGTACTTCAAGGTGGCTTGCGTGAAATATACGTACCTAACGCAGAGAAGTATAAAGTGTCAATACGAACGGAGAAATGTACAATTATCGAATGCAATATGAAGTGTTTTATAAGAAAATAATAGAATCATGTTATTTTAAATTAATATATTTCCTAGTGAAAGTTGGCAATATTATTAGAGTCGAACAATCCAATTATTAGAGTCGAACAACCGCTTGTCTGAGTCAGTAATTATGCAGTTGTATACGTCAGGTCTCTGAAGGATGTTCAGTCTTTTTGCCTTACGATGAATTTGTTTCGACCCCGTTTACATATTTCATTGAATAAACTATTAGACTTTGTGTTAGATTTCGTTTACTGATGAAGTCTGTAGCTCAAAAATACTAGGTAGTATAAAGTAACAAGGGATGCGAAGTCGTCTCAATTGTCTTAAACAAATATTTAACTAATTGTGTACTGTAGTAAACTCTGTAGTAGTTGGTGGTGCATCTTTTGGGAAATAAAACTAAGAAACTGCAGTAGGTATGTGATGAAAGTTGAAATTTCACTTGGAAATAAACTGTTCTGCATTTTCTATAGATTCTGTTGTATTGCACTGAAGGGATATTATTAGGATTAAACTGAACATTCAACTTTACAACCAAAGAAATAAAAAACGCAGACAAAACGACATCAGTGCAGGCGTAGACAAAAGTCGATATTTCAAAGAAAAACAGACAATGATATCTCTATCATCCCTTCTGATAATATTGATGAATACTGAAGAAAGATGAGCAAATACACTTTATATTTATTATATTTTATTATTTATTTCAAATATGTTGCTATAACTGTCACAGTGTACAGAAGGGCAAAACTATAAAGGAGTTGAAGCTGGTAATGCCTACATATTTTGTGATAATTAAACTTTCGAAAAGTCCCAAACAATAAGGTTAAGAGTTGGCACCTTGACATTCTGGGTGACTACCCATATTGTGCAGCTCACACAACTAGGTGAACAAGTTACCTTGCAAGTCCCCATTTATACACATGGATGAAGACAGGCAATAGATTGATTAATTGCCTTATCCATGGACACAACGTAATGATTTGACTAGGACTAGAAACCGCAATCCCAAGTCCATTGCCGTCATCGTTTGACCGCAATGCCTTCCCAAACCATCATAACAACCGTAGGCACAATAAACATAGTTCCCATTGATCCCAAATAGTAACAGGCAAGGTAACTCCGGGGTCTAGGCTCAAACATGAATATAGTAGAACAGTATACACAAAACATTTTAATAATGGATTATAATAAAAATAGAGTCACACACAAACAAGAAAAACGATGGAAGATACCTAAAAATGTAATATTGATAGAATGGACGGAATGTAACTAAAAGAGAATAATAAAACACTCAGGGGGGGGAGACAGTCCCTGTCCACTGCACGCCCCGCCCTTCCAAAGCCCATAGAACAATGAACAAACAAGCAGTATCCCAGACTCATAGACAGATTCCTCCCTGGAGCCCTGCCTGACTTGTAGCACTTCACAATTAAAACTTCATGCATATGCTATAACTGTCACATCATTCTGAATATGTACATTTTATCTATAAATATCTAAAACACAAAATAAAACATTGTAGGAGCTATTTCTGTTGATATCCATTATAAAGCAAAACTTTCAGAGCAGATTTGCTTTCGATACAAGATAAAAGTCTGTTAGATCATTTGCTCATCTAAGGAAAGTTGTTCAACTTGCAAGTTTTAGCACACGATACCATTAAGTCTGCTCATCGGAGATAATTACAAAACCTATCAGAGAACTTGCGTAGTTTCCACACAACATCTTCAACCAATGAAACTGTGTTGCAAATTTGCCAAGGAAAATGGTGTTTGAACTCATGCTGTAAGTGATAACGTTGATATGAAACTTAAGAGAAGATTTCTAAAACACTATTAAAAATTCATAAAAACAATGTATTAGTAATGTTAGTATTAACACTAAGACTGGAACAAAGGAACTTATTTTGTCAACATCACTTCTTTGTAAAGCAGTATTTCAGACATTTTATATGTTTTGAAGGCAATTATCTAGACAAATATGAACAAAGGGGTAGAAACAAGACCTGCACTGGAAAAAATATCTTTTATAAATTCCTTAAAACTAACACATAGCAAACGTAAAAAACCAAAGCAGATCTATGCCATCATTAATTTTTCAGTTTAAAACAATGCATGGCGCGCTGCAAATTCAGACCAAATTTTAAACTTTTAATCGATTATGGCACTGTAATGCTTCACACATTTTGTTCCACACAACTTTCTAGACCTGAAAGAGTCAATTTTTTAATGCCCTTCGTAAAACTTTACATAGCAAACGTAAACACAACAGCAGATCTATACCATCATAAATGTCCTCTGTAAAATGTTATATCATAACAAGAGTTGGAGAGATTACCTGATGAATCAAGTCTCATCAAAGAAAACAGACAGTCTGATTGCTGATTCAGATTTAATTTAATAGACTGAATCGATATAATTCCAACTTGCAGGGTTAGCTCCAAGCATGCAAAACTCGGCATCATTCTTCTTAAGGCAGTTTCAGGCAATGTCATCCATATTTAAAAAGTCCTCTCTTTTTTCTTTTTTTCCCCTTCTTTTCTAGCACAGGTAATTTTCCTGTCAGACACACAGGATAATCATCATTTCTTGCTTTCAATTCCAGTAGTTTCTTAGTTATCTTTATTCTGAAAAGGAAGAAAAAATTGTCAAAAACCAGAACACATATAGTTAGTATCGGCTGCCAAAACCAAAAATGTGTCCATAGAAAGTGCAGTGGGCAATGTATTTACGTCAATCCAATAATGCAGAGTCTGCAAACATAGTTAACATTTCCCATTGCATTAAAGTAAGGTGACCAGATGTTCCCAAATTTTTGAGGACAGTCCCCAGATTTCATGAACTGACACAGGATTAATAGTATTTCCCTGAATTGTAACCTGATTTCCTGTGCTGTCACTGATCATTCCACAATTTATAAAAATGCCCAGAATAATGTAGATTTGAAAGAAATATAAAAAAGTCAGTTTTAAGAGAAAGTAAGTCCAGAAACATGGATATTTGACTATCATTCTTGAAACAGCACCAACAAACATTGAGATCTCAAAAGCCCACCCAACATTTGATACATATTTGAATATTACCCCCTGAAGTACATGGGGGGAGGGGGGGGGGTCAACATCAGTACTCTGGAAAAAGATAGAGTCACCTCACATTTCAAGAAGTTTCAAATCAGAAAAACTTAAAAATTGACATTGACTGCTACCAGCCACAGAACGAAGCAAATCAAAAACACAAATTCCTATGGAATGTTCCAAATTATTGACAATGCTAAACACACGACTTTCAAATTCTCAAGCTGGTGGTACCTGCATGGACTCGCTCTCCTCGTTTCCACCATTGAGCCCGTTTGCAGTATCCGCATAGGGTGGAAGGGATGACTGTTCTAAGTTAGCTACCATCTGCCTTGACTCTGACAACAGTCTGTGAAGCTTGGTGGTTGGAGATGCATCTCCCTATAAAACAAAAGCAGGCAGAACACAAAATATATTCATCATTAAAATCCTTTTGAAGGCAATGTTACACTTACATAGTAGACATATGACTTTTTCACACAATTGAAGCCAGTTGAAGACTCTATTGCGATATTCAGGCCTTGAAATTCAGGCAATTTACTGGCTAGATGGCACTGGATTTTGCCGTTTGCCCGTAGGAAAAGTGTCACTTGCATTTTCCTGCCAATAGACATTAAGCATATAAGCACAAAAGTCATGTTATAAATCGTCAGTCAAAAACTTGTCTCGATTTCCACACCTTAGTTAAGTCCCATACCACAGCTAATTATCAGCAATTTCTATACAGCTGCTCCTGTACATACACTGATGTGTGCTGTAAGTCAGGAAATTGTCAGTGGGAATTTGATTTTAGCCAGTAGTTTACGGTTATGAAAAAAAAAAGAAGTTTTGTATGTTATGAAGGAAAACAAAGGCATTTTCATGATAATGTTGCCATGATAATGTTGCCATGATAATGTTGATGTTGCCATGATAATGTTGCCATGATATTGCCATGATAATGTCATTACTTCTGCCATTGCCAGATGCATTCATGAAAGAAAGAAAAAAAAATATCTTAAAAATTTCACATTTGCTATTACGTTGCAGTTTGCATGGACAATGAGTGGTACTGAAGAATCACAGCAACATTTAGAAACAATCAACTCCAAATACTGGAGAATGATATTTGGCATTAACTATAACACCTCAAAGTTATTATCAAGTATCAATTTAATTTACTCTAGTTGAATAAATATTGCTTGAGTGAATACTTGAGTGAATGCTTGAGTGAATGCTTGAGATCTGGAGATACAGGTGTACAAAGTAACTGATTGGGACTGATGGCAAATTCCTTTAGTGCTATTCCAACCGGTTGACATACCATCAAAACGACTGACAACAAAAATTGTCACAGAGCTTTACTAAATCACGTTTCACCTAGGCTATTTCCCGTCTAACGATTAAAGCATAATTTACATATTGTCATAAAACAAAATCTCAAACTTAGCGAGTCTTACTCAATGTGACATCACAACTGATCACAGTAAGACGCCCTTTAATATTTATTATTTCAGCAAATGTTGTAAAATCAGCACGCAGTTTCATTGTTTTGTCAACATTTTGTCGCCCAGACACATTCCACACCTGTATCAAACACATTCAAAAAGCAATTTGGAAAATTTTCTAAGTTTCGTTTCACTCCTGGAAATAATACTTGATTTAGTCAAGTGTAGTCACCGGTTTTGCTATGAGATTTAGGTGTCCTATTTATTCAAACTTTTTCAAAAGAAAACTCAAAATGGTGCTCCTAAGACAGACAAATTAAACTGGTAGGATTTCAAAATGGTGCTTTTAAAGACAGGTAAATTAAACTAGTAGGATTTCAAAATGTTTCTTTTAAAGACAGGTAAAATTAACTCTGGTAGGAAGAACGATGCCGACAAATCAGTTTACAAATTTTTGTGCATGGACTGCCTACCTCTCCGGCATCGACAAGTTCCTCCTCTGATGAATCACTGAATTCCCCTGCCTCCTCCTCATCCTCGTCTTCCTCTCGACCCACTTCCTCCGTACAAACAGATTCAGTCTCTCTCTGCTCTAGTTCCACTCCAGCCCTTCCTGGGGTGCTAAGAGGTGACACGCCCTCAATCTTGATCGGCGACACCGTCTTTGATGTTTGAGGTGTAGATACAGGACTGAAGGCAACAACAGGGCTTGTGTGGGCAAAAAGAAAACAAAAGACAGAACAAAAATGTCCACAGTGAAATTATGTTTACTTTTTTTAAGTTTCAATTACAGCTGAAAAGATGCCAATTTGAAGATCAACATACATGTGTTCGATCTGATCTGCTCTTGCAGTTTCACTCTTACCCAGGTAATACAAGAAAACTTTAATTGTGGGAAAATTGCAAAAATTAAATGGTGTCGCGCACATAAATGTGCAATGACTTTGCATGTTCATGAAAAAATGCATTTTGAATATTGCACTTTACGATTTTTTAAATTTGATCCGACTAAAGACTACCGAAATCTGTTTGTCATGAAAAGTTGTAAACATTCTCATAGTCATTCTCCATCTGCATTGGTAATCATACACAAAACTAACAAACATTTTCTGCTCGTGGAAACATGCACGGAGGGAGACACTTTAAAAATTGACTCGACGTGCAGACTTGAGACGCATCGTGAAGGAAGAGTCCAATATGTTTTGGGGGAGGGGGGGGGGGAATCGTAATATCAAACTATAAAGTAGGCATTAACTCACTTTTCATTTTCTTTGTTTTCGTCCCGACTCTTTTCCCTGTGGCTTTCTAAGTTCAGTTGTAGCAGTGACATGTCCCTGTACTGTCTGGCGTAGGCTTGTCTCAAGCTTGTTAACTCTGCATCGATCCTTTCCTGTTTAGAATGTTGGAGTTGGATGAGTTGATCTCTCCTTGTTTCTCTTTCGACTGGAGAAAGAAAAAGAAAAAACGGTCCAGAATATAAATCAGAATGATTATTAGATAAGACTTCAAATATAGCACTCAACGGCCATTGTTTTGATTAATTCTACTTCATTCACAGTTTCTTTGTTCCATTTTCAGTGTATTTTAACCTTGCTGTTTCATTTGCAGTCATTTCAGTTTGCTTTTAAAGATCATCCAGAAGCAACAGGCTCTCTGACTTCAATACTTTAAACTAAAGGGATTCTAAAGGAGAATCATCAAGGGAAAGAATTTATCAAATAAAAAGGAGAGTGTGATTTTATTCCTTTCTACCTCATTTCAAGTTTAGGATGAAGATATCATACTAACATTACCTGACAGGTCTAACTCTCTTTCGACTGCTTTCAATGACTCCTGGGTTTTCCCCATCTCGACTTTCTGTTCCAGGTTAATACTAGCCAGTTTGTCCACCTCCACTGAACGGAAAAACAGGAAAGTATAAAGAGAATTTGGTGCCAGATGAGAAACAAAGGATGATAAGAAATAAGTCCCCAGATACATTATTTTTTTTTGGTGCAAACAAGATTGTATATTCCAGTGAATAAATAAACTCAGGGAACAGAAAAAAACTCTTTTGAAAAGCATGATGAAATCACCCAAGTCACATATCAAATTAGATATCACTTTTATCTTTTCATATTTAAAGGAAAATAAAAGTATCATGTGCCGATACTAAAATTGTGTATCTAGTTACATTTTACAAACTTAACACTAACGTTCTGTGACTTAAATACAATTACTTTAATACAATAAACACGGAAAAGGTGGTACATTTGATTAAGATGTAGGTACAGTGTTTGGATATATTTCGCATTCTACCAAGGAGATTCCAGGGTATATTTAGTACTCAAAGTTTGTACAGCAGTTTTACAAAATACTATGGTTCCTGTGTACAAACCTGCTCTGTACATCTTTACACTTGTCTAGCAATTTGTCCATTTTGCAAGGTATTTTGTGATGCGATACCGGATAAATTTATTCCCTGCATTCAAGTGCCCCTTCTTTTATTCGTACTTTCCGAGTCAAATCAACTTACAGTATTGAATTCAACATGATCCGCACACTTGGCTATAACTGGACATACTTTAAATTGAGTATCATTGTAAATATTATTGAATCTTAAGAATTTCTGTGAATATCTTGCAAACATGATACTTTATCTTTATAATCGGAAGCTATACCCTTCTACATAGAAACCACAAAGAAAACGGTTCTATCATGAATTTGTACTACAACAGAGCTAGTATATAACATCAGATAGGGCTCGGTTAAAATTCTACTACATTTGGGAAGCCAGCAAAGGAGAAACACTAAAAACATAGTACTTGCAGAAACAGAAAATTAACCACCCAACCTTTCAAGTCAGGCATTCGTTAATTTCATTTCTCCATTAAAGTTCTTCTCATCATATGCAAAAATGCAGTACAAATTAGATTCACAATTAAACGATAAATTGTTTGACCCAGGGTCAATCTACACCACACTGATATACAGGTAGGGATAAACAAAGTGAACGAATGAAAATTGCGTGCGTCATATATCATGTTAATAACCGTCCTGTGCGCTTCTGCCAAAAAACGCCTGACAGTGAATAACGAACTATGTTACATTTAAGTGATTCAGCGTCTTTCTTCATTTCTTTGTAGCGATTCTTCCAGTCCGAAATTTCCTTCTTGCCTGTAGCTGCAGAGTATTTGCTCTCCTAAAAAAAGAAAAATGGCAAAAAAAGGATAAATTAATCAATTTATAAAAGCATAATTTTTGTGCCAAATGTGACATTTTCCCAAATTATGTCATTTAAAAAAAACACACAAACGCAAATATTGGTGTAGAAGGCAAAATCACAGATTATCGAGATGCCGAACAAGCTTCATGATATCACAGCTGCACAACAGGATAAGTACAAGGGTGAGGGGGATGGGGGGGTTGGGGGGCGAGACGGAGGTCTACTCCGGCCATAAAAGTAATCAATTCTAAGCATTCAATGAAAATCAGAATTCAAAGAAACTTACCTTATTTGACATTTCTAGTCTCTTAAATTTTGATGTCAATTCACTGATATGGTCAGTAGCATCACTAAGGTCCCTGTCCTGGGGTAAAAAGAAGATAAACACTGCTATAGAAATATTAAAATAAGCGATTAAAGAACCTCAATAAAACAGAAAAAATAATGTCATGAGATCAGCGATATGTGATATTAGAATGCCTGGCAGTTCTCTAGCTAACCAGGGGATAGACCAGGGGCGCTGTTAACATAAACGTGATATGTAACCTGCTACTAGAAACCTGGTTGTCCTGTTGCACAGGTGCAAAATCATTACAACTCAAATATAGAATCTTACAATGAAGCTGTGTTTGTAAGAGAAACTCATCCATACCTTCAACCTTATAACGGTGAGCAGCTCTTGTTCTCTAGCGTCGAGTTGACCAACTTTTGTCGTCAGGGTTTGTACCAAAGTATTCAGACGTCCATTGTCTTCCTGTAAGAGAAGTCAAAACAGCAGGGAATAAAAAAGCATTTTACCTCTGTGAGATATATGTCATCATCTGTTTGAACCTTCTTCCATGGCAGTGAATCATTTGAAAGATCCTTAAGGAATACTTCAATATACACACTTACAGTCAGTTGTAAAGTCAGTTGCACAGTGCCAACTGAACATTAATACCAGACTTGACTAGACTGTTATGACCTAGCTTACGATAGTCTTCAGCGAGATACATGTCACCATCTGTTTGAACCTTCTTCCATGGCAGTGAATCATTGGAAAGATCCTTAAGGAATACTTCAATATACACACAGACAGTTGGTTGTAAAGTCAGCTGCACAGTGCCAACTGAACATTAATACCAGACTTGACTAGACTAGTATGACCTAGCTAACGATAGTCTTCAAGAGCTGTGGTCTTAAGAATGACCCCCGTGCACTACATGACCGAAAAGCCCACCATGAAACACTTGTTTTTCTTAACAACCTATGCTGGTTCAGGTCCCATGCAATATGATATCCCAGTGATTGGTTACATTTTAGGTAGTTTTAGTTATATTTGGCCAATAACTGCCAGCTGCTTACTAAGAGAATCAATACTTATGTTAAGGTCTCCATAGCGGAACCCAAAGCAACTAGAAAGTGGTAAAACCTTGTTTAGAAACAGTTTTTAACTCCTATCAGTAGACTATTCCTGATTTTTCCATATTACGATGGCCGAATTTGAGTTAGTTTGTATTCTTTCGTGCAGTGTGCGGCGGGCTTTATAACTAGCTCTGTTGCTACACACAGACTTACTTGTAAGTCGGTGAGTTGCATACTGGACATGCTTGCTTTTTCAGAGAGTTGTTCCAACTGTTTCTGAGTTGTCTGGAGGGCACAGCTCTTAGATTGGTCTTGAGACTGAATGACCTTTAACCTTGTGGTCAAGCTTCTCACCTGATCATTCCGATTTTTAACTTCCCCTGTGTAACAGAAAACATCACATTTTTTTTTTTTTTTTTAAACTGGCCTTTATTAAACACATTTGTAAAAACACCAGATGTAAAAAAAAAAACATCCTTGAATAGTCATTTGGAATTTTTAAGATGACTTTTGAAGCTTAAATATAAATGATATCCAAAGCTGTAGTCTGCATTAGGTTGTAACTGTGCTCCATTACTGAACAAGCCATGTAATGTTCACAGCCAAATACCCTTCAATCTAACTAATAAATCAATGTGGTTACAAACATTTCCAATTGCTTTATGCATTCACAAGTTAATATGATGGGCATCTGCTTTTTCTTAAGGTGGAAATGTACAAATCAAAGTCAAGCTCTCACCTTGTAGCCGGGTACATTTCTGTTCCAGTGTTAAGAGACGTTGTCTGTCTCTCTCCCAGGCCAGCATCTGTTTCTGGTGAGATGCAACCATCTCATTAAGTTCTCTGTCTCTGTCCTGAAGCTCTGCTATCAGCAACTGCAACTCCTTCCTCTGTTTTTGAATTGTGCTCTTTTCAAGTTCTGAGGGGTGTCTTTGCTGGAAATTACATAGGAAAAAGACATGAATTAAAAAAAAATTAAGAAAAAAAAAAATCCCTTTTTTAATTTCCTGGCTCATAAACCAAGCTGATATTTAGTACTACAATTGAAGTTGATAAACGTTCTCATCTTGGATTGACCCAAATGACACAGAGAGAAATCATTAACAACAGAGACAGATTTATTTTCAAGAATATTCCAGGTCTTTCATCTGCCATTATGAATTCCCTTTCAGGGAGTCAAAAGAAATAAACTTCAACTTGGGATCTGAAGGAGTGTTTCAATGTCAGTAAGCAACAAATTTTTAGGAAGCCTGTATATTTTTTTTTCTTACTTGTGATTGCTTGACAAAGTAATTAGACACCTTGGGACCATCATACAAAATCATCTAAAGTCAGCCCTACGACATTTCTTAAACCTAAACAATTTTGTGATAAATATGACTAATATATCTAAACAACGAACAATATTGTTAGTTTCAACTTTCATTTAATTAATTATATATAGAAGAGATCATCAACCCGTATAAACGAAGATGGCGTGTAGACCCCCGTTGGGCTGGATGTCACTCTGCTTGGGCTAACTCTTGAGAAGTGTTCCTGCGTAGGACTGTAACTTCCTGGTTGTGAACGAGGACCTGGCGAGTAATTCTGAGGACTAGACAGGTAAGTCTGAGGGCTTGGAGACAAAACGAGATGACTTGATGGCAAGTTTGGGTACTTGGAGAGAGATGAGATGGTTGGTGAGGATGCAGACGACATGTTAATCTGGTTCCTCTTGGCAATACCACGATGGTCCAAGGGAGTACTGTGAAACATCTGTGGCTGGTTTGTGTACATTTTCCTAAAGTGAAAGATACGAACACTTTGTCACAATTGGTTGATGCCAAAGAAACATGGCATATGTAGATTTGTCTATTCGATTGATCAGACCAAAAGAATATGCAAAGAAGATATACACATGGACAAGCATGACACCCCCCGGTATGTACAGTGTATATACTAAGAACTGCACGGTCGTGAATGGAAATGGAATTGATGTATACAACCAAAATAGGTGGGTCTGAAGGTACGTAAGTAATGTCTCTCTGATCCAGGGCTAGGTCATGGACATACCTGGAAAGTAGAATGTTGTCAAACAAGATTCCAATTTGTACTCATTTCTTGATCAGGGGCATAGCTAGACTTTCTTTGTTTATAGGGGAGGGGGCCCAATGAATGTCTAATGGGGGCAGCCATGACCTATTTTACCAACAGAAAAAAGGGTTTCCTGACAAAAAAATTTGGGGGCCTGACAGATATATGGGGGTACAGAACTGCTCCCCCCTCTCACATTCTCTCTGGGGGCTACACCACTGCTACTGATTTTTAAGTTGATTATTGACTTAAGTACTGCAAATGAACTGCCACTGCATCAAAACTTTTACCTCACTGTAACTATGCAAATTAGTAGACCATGAGTGGATCATTTGTTGGTTACTGAGGATCAAGAGTAGATGTCTGCTGAAGATGATTCATGATCACTGATGAAATAATCCATACATGTGTAGCCACCAAGTTATTATCCTATGGAGAAAGAAAAATTAACACTACCCTTTTAACACTTCTTTTCTGGTCTATATACTTGTAAAGAAAGGTTCAAGGTTTTCATACTGTAATACAGGCATAGGCAATGAAGTACCTCAGCATTAATAATATGGGTGCTAACAGAGGTATTTTTGGAGGCAATCTAACTTTTGCAGTAATAAATGTCTTTCAGGCATATTTTGGTGCCAAACGTCAATTGGGACATTAATAAGGCTGAATCAAACCAAACGTAGCAAGGGTATGCCAACAAGATTTCAAGAGATACATGGGAAATGTTGGGGTTAAACTAGAAGTATAGTCAGTCAGTGCATATACTGTACCTGCAGCGTATGACATATAGTGCTCTCTGTATGACTAACACAGATCTGCTGCATTTTTAAACCTAGTTTATGGTCCTCACAATATTTGCATACATGTACTACTATGCTTTATATGTACAGTAGGTGTTGATATACACACACTAGCCTATAGTTGAGGGCCTATTAAGAAATTTAACCATTTCTGATGACAATTTTTGCATCTATATAGGCTCTGAAACCAAAATGACTGAGATTGCCACAGTACAAGCAATTAAAATTCTGTATTTTAAAGCAGTTTCATGAAATATTTCACACTTCTTCTGGAATTGTACAGCAAACTTGACTACAGTAGGCCTACTGCACAGTACAGGAACAATGTTTTGTATTTCTTCTTGGTACTTTTGGTAGGGCTAGGCCTAGCCTATGTTAATTTTTACTTGAGACTAAATATGCTGTAAAAATCTATCCATTTTGTCTGATAGAAACTGATCAAACCTTTACATTGTAATTTAATATAGGATAGTACAGTAAAGTAGCCAAACGAACTTTACGCCGGTTGCATATAATTTACAGTGTAGCTTAGAATTAATACTTACTGTAGCAAAGGCTATACAGCCCGGTCATACTAATTAGCGTCAACAGGCCCATTTCACGACAACTCAAGACAACTCAAGACAACAAGTTTAAAATACCATCAAATACTATGGTTGTAATCAGAGTGTATCTGGAAACACATTTAAAACTCACTGAAACCATCATGCATACATATTTTTCACGGGAAAAAATGTTTTTTCGTAAAAATAGTCAACTTTCTCCCGTCCGTAGAATTGGACCGCACCATTATGATATGGGTGGGTTTGTGTTAGGGTTTGGGAACTACCTTAGTGTACAGTGTCGGTAAGGTGGGTTGACGTAGTAAGAAAGTGCCACCAAAGTAGTATGATGAATGAACTCAATCAAATCATTGAATGTTTATAAAATAATAAATATTTCTTATTGTTTTTCCATTGAAATTTACATATGTTTTTATTAATTTTTACAGTCTTGCTTACTATCATTTTGCTGGTTTTATTATTCTCTCCGTGTATTTTATTCTGTAATGGTGGGGACCAATGTCATTGCGCAAGAGCAATAGCATCAGGTCGTCCAATTCTACGGACGGAGAAAGTTGACGATTTTTACGACAAAAACATTTTTTCCCGTGAAAATATGTACGCACGATTGTTCCAGTCAGTTTTAAACGTTTTCCCAGATACACTCTGATTACAACCATTGTATTTGATGGTATTTTAAACTTGTTGTCTTGAGTTGTCTTGAGTTGTCGTGAAATGTGCCTGTTGACGCTAATTAGTACGACCCATACAGCCTACAGTACAGGTTAGGGCATTTGATCAGATGTCATCCTTGAAATTGTAACATAGTAGCACTTAGGAGTTAGAACTACCCAACACTGAGACTGAAGAGGCTCCCAAAATTTCACCCCTGTCTTAAACGTATATTGCAGTATATCGTATGAAAAGAAAACGTTAAACTTAAACATTGACTGATTTAGGGTTGGACTAGGCCCGACAACTAAACAAGGTTAGGCGACTTAGTCCTATGTTAAATTGCAGGGATATAGGCCTAACACTACAGTACGTTATTAACCAAATGACTAACGTAACAGAACTTGTGATTTGTGAACTGATCGAGCCATTGTGAAGATCAGACTTATCCTACCACTATTATACCTTAGAAGTTCAGAAGAATTACATTCAAATATTCAGTGGTCAGGAGGAACGCAGCTATATGAGACGTCGACTGTATGAGACTTGAACTTTAGGCTAACATTTTTATATTTTCCCCTCTCGTACAGGTCAGAAGGTCAGTTTCTACTAATCATTGGAAAGCCAAAAGTGCACAAATAATATTTCTTGTGAAGAGCAAGAATCGACGTAACACCTTTGGCGAGACGAATGCTTTCTTACTAGATGTTCAAGATTTGGTCGTAGAAAAGCCAGATTTAACGTATTTTCCAAAAATAAAAGAGGTTTATCTATGGAACATATGAACTCTAAAGACGATTTAGAAAACTCTCACGATGCGTTTGCTCGGTACAAAGAGTGCTTGACCAATTCAAATGACCACTACATCATCACTTCTTAAATGAATGTTACGGGACCACGAAATAGAAACCTTGAGCCAGGCGCGTAGCCAAGGGGGGGGGGGGCGAAGGGGGC